>CAKAOI010052019.1:0-28020 GCA_916701655.1 Sebastiscus albofasciatus
ACTCACTCACTCACTCACTCACTCACTCACTCACTCTCTCTCACACACACACACACACACACACACATGCTTACACACTTTGTTTGGTTTGTTCAGTTTAGTTATTTAGTTAGATTAATATTGTGTTTTAAACCTTTATTATCTTGTAAATAAATGATTGTGGAATATACATGCTGGTCTCTTTAATGTTGTACAAGAGTGAATAATGCCAACCTCTGCTATGTCAAGAACTCCGATATCCTTCAACCTTTACTATCTATTTTGGTTATAGTTATTAATTTAATTATTAATCAACGTTCCAAATTGATAGTTTAGCATATAGAATGAGACTATATTAACGTTTTGGTCATTGGTCCCTGCTTCCAGGGTGGTGCCCCGTTTATTATTAATGTTTATTGATAATCTTTATTAATAATAATAATTCTATTATTATTTATTAATTAATTTGCTAATAACCAAAACCTGTTAAAGCCAAATCCCTACAACGTGTTGTGCGTTCAGAGATGGTATTCTGCATACCTTGGTTGTAACGAGTGGTTATTTGAGTTACTGTTGCCTTTCTATCATCTCCAACCACTCTGCCCATTCTCCTCTGACCTCTGACATCAACAAGGCATTTTTGTCCACACAACTGCCGCTCACTGGATATGTTCTCTTGTTGGGACCATTCTCTGTAAACCCTAGAGATGGTTGTGCGTGAAAATCCCAGTAGATCAGCAGTTTAATACTCAGACCAGCCCGTCTGGCACCAACAACCATGCCACGTTCAAAGTCACTTAAATCCCCTTTCTTCCCCATTCTGATGCTCGGTTTGAACTTCAGCAAGTCGTCTTCACCACCTGTAGATGCCTAAATGCATTGAGTTGCTGCCATGTGATTGGCTGATTAGCTATTTGTGTTAACAAGCAATTGAACAGGTGTGCCTAATAAAGTGGTCGGTGAGTGTAAGTGTCAACATAAATAAACAGACAGCCAAACTCCTTTTCAAGAGCCAGGAAGTGAGCGAGTTTGCTCCTTAAATAACTTCTTTCACAGCAGGTCAAGTCAGGATGACACATTGAATTGGAGTGAAACTAGAAAAGAAAATACAAAAGATGTACTTAATGAACTGCTATGACAAAAACAGGAAAATATAAACAACCTACCATTAACTTGTAAATTCAGTAGGTATGTAACAGGTAAGTATAAGCAGTAGAGTTGTCTTATGAGCATTAACACATAAAGTTATTACAGTCGCACAATCTTAGAAAAATGCCCATCAAAGTCATCAATGTCAATTCTCAAACATGTAAAGAACGTACAGTATATCACTTACAGCCTTTGCTTTCTGAGGGATTCATATGAAGGATTACGCTGGATTCAACATGAAAAACCATACAACTGCAGTTATGTTCTTTCTGTTTTCAGGTCTCCTCTATAATTCCTACTCCCTGTTACAATGTCTACACTCAGTAAAGTCTTTTTCATCATTTTATACTCATTTCCCCAAATTCTAGCCAGACGACATATTTGATATATTTGGAAACTTTGGGATCTCCACTATAATTTAAAATAAAGTTCTGTGGATGTGAACATTGTTTGGCTACATGGCACCATAGAATTAGAATATAATATTTCTATGGGATAAACATCGTAGAGTATATTGTGTGTATGTGTATTGTTAGCTATTATAATTCTATGGTTTAAACACTCAACCGGCAGTGGTCAGTCATTACAAACTCATGCCATGCAGCCAAACATTGTTCAAATCCACAGAACTTTATTTTAAATTCTAGTGGAGATCCCAAAGTTTCCAAATATATCAAATATGTCTGGCTAAACTTTAGGGAAATGTGTATAAAATGATGCAAAAGACTTAACTCAGTGTAAACATTTTACACTGTGTCAGTATGGTATTGTCAGGCAGTGTAAGATTACTCTTTAATTATACTCAAACTTTAATTATACTAAAACAATGATTAATCAATAATTCCCCTCATCCGCCCATCAGGACATTTATGGAGCTGTGCGGTCCCAACATGAGTGAGAGTGGTGGCTCTCTCTGCCAGGTGAAGCACCTCCCCTGCCACAATGTCACCCTGTGTCGCCTGCAGGCCGGTGGACACAACATGCGCAACCTCCCCCACCAGCCGTGGGTCAACCACCCATCCCCGGCCATCGCCTCCAGCCCGGCCGCGGCCCTTCGCTACAGGGTAAATGGAGCCATGGCGGCCAGCTACAGCAACCCGGAGTGTGCGGTCTCCAGACTAGGAGAGGAGGCAGCACTGGCCCGAGGTGTTTCCACATGGAAGGTGTTGGTGACAGGAGGAGGGGGATACTTTGGGTTCAGGCTGGGGAGAGAACTGGCCAGTCGGGGGATGTCGGTGGTCCTTCTGGACATGAACAAGCCTCCCTGTGATATCCCTGACGGAGCGATCTTCCATCAGGTATGGGACAGTGGAGAGAGACCTGTGTATTAGTTTGAAATCCAATTTTCCCTGTATTTGACCCATTTAAATGACATATGTATGTCTGTTGTGATGTGAGCCAGGTAAACAAGTGAAATGCTATTATTTTGTCCTCCTTGCTTTTGAAATCTGGGATGTGCTACCCTATCACATTTTTTATGAAGCGCAAAATCCTTTACCAAAATATGGTTTATAATCAAGTTTTGTCACAACATATACAGTATGTGTGAGAGAATGTGTGTGTTCTTATAAATCAGTAGGTGTGGCAGCAAACGCTTCAGGGTGTCGGGTCAGGACACTGTTTCACGCTCAGGTGTGATTGTAGAAGAATAAGATGCGGAGTCCACGTGTAGTGTGTGGTTATTTGCATGGATGCACACAGAAAGAAATGTCCAGCCATACAGTCCTGCCGTACACTGGCGGCACATATACAGCACATGCTCAAGAACAGGAGTTAGTAGGAGGAGGCATGCGCAGAGGCATGGCCTTTTTTACACAGTATATTTGATACAAATTAATTTTTTGGGGGGGTTAAAAAGTCTCCGTAAAATGTCCCCTGAACTTAATTTAGACCCTGGTCCCTGCGGTCGAAACTCAAAGAGTTCCTCAAAAGGTTCCTAGTTCTGGAGGAAAGTTCCTGCAGTCAAAGTTTTGACTTGTGCAAATAAACTAAACCAACTATAAACTCATTCAATGTGTGTCTGGGATCTTGCAGTAAATAACATTCCTGCTTGCAGATGTTTTACTTCTAGCTTTGGTTTGGGTTACATTACATGAAACACACAGAATCAGTTTTTCTTATAACTTCACACCGCTCCGTGTTGAAAATCAGCTTTAGTATTTCCTTGCTTCAGCCAGCGTCAGAGTGCCTCTGTGGTTAGTCTGGCTGGAAACAGACACAGATGAGTGATCCGCCTCAGAGCACCAGCTGCTGGCTGGTTCAGAGAGGATGGAGACATGATTCAGGTTTCACCTGCAGGCCTCAAGGCACACTTACCTTAATTACAACTGTCCTTTCATGGGAGAGATATTGACTCACACCTAATACTCTGTCGCTGAAACTGCAAAGCTCCCAGTGGGTTGTCCACTGATTGCGGGGTTGGCAGTCCACGTGTTGAAGCGTCCTTGGGCAAGACACCAAATTGCTACCGATGATTGGCCAACATGTTGCATGGTAGCCTGCAGCCATTGGTGTGAGTGTGTGAATGGGTGAATGAGAGGTATAATTTACACAGTATGTGTAAGTGATGATAACATATAAAAAGTTTGAAAAGCATTGGAACTAATTAAGATAAGTGTCCTCAGAGGTGGCATTAATGAATTGCTTTCTTACAGAGTGACATCCGGGACTATTCTTCCCTCTATAAGGTGTGTGAAGGGGTCGACTGTATATTCCACACAGCATCTTACGGCATGTCCGGACCAGAACAGGTGACTTCCCTTCATCTCTTCTCTTTAGCATCTCTTCACCACTTAAGCAATATATTTTTGGCATCATTCGTCAAAAAAATCCATAATAACCTTTCAGCACATTGTAATTTTAAGTGCTCTGAGAGAAAACTAGACTTGTGCACCTCCTCATGGCTCTGTTTTCAGGCTTTAAAAAATCTAGCTAGTGATGTGAGACTTGGACCAATCACAGGTCATTTCACAGAGAGGGCGTTCCTATTGGCTGCTCTACAAATGCAGATGTGCGTGCATGTCTCTTTGGTGAAAGCCTGAATCAACAGTGTAAAATCCTGCAGGAAAAGTTGCTATTCTAGCATTGGCAACAATTGCCTTTACTGCAAAGCAACTTAAAAAAGGAAGACGGACAATATCCGCCGATATTGTAGCTCACTAGGGCCTCGAATCACAGTGTGTCATCTCAAAGGGCTTTACAGACCCTCATGTTATCAAAGAAAACAGGACGGTAATTATCATAGAATTGCCGCTATACTGTATAACGGCTCACAGGATCACAATGATGTTCGGAATGATGTTTGAAATGAATGACTAGTACTCATACAAGTTACTGTATGATGCGTGTGCATGTGTCTGTGCTCGTCTGGTGGGAGGGGCTTAGGACAGAGAGGGTAAAGCTGCAGGATGTGAACTGTATTTTCAAATTCTGGCATTTTCCTTTTTTTACTTTTTAGATGTAAGCTGCTCACAGCAGAGAAAATAAAGACACAGGAGGTGAAAAAAGGGTTGTATTATCTTCATTGTTATTATTCTTTCTGTCTGCCAGCTGAGGAAAGAGCAGGTGGAGTCAGTCAATGTTGGAGGAACCAATAATGTTATAAATGGTAAGGATCCATGCAAATATTTTATTTGTCATAGTTCCGCATACACTGTAAGGAATGCATTTCTTGATTTCTGACTATGATTTGAAATCTGTAGATGCATATAAATAATGGTAAAAGGGCACTTTACATTCTTAATTGTGATGTGAAAATGAATTGGTCTATTGAGTTTTTTTTAATTAAGATAAAATAAATTTAAATACAATTACTGTAGCAAAGCTTAATTTGATCTTTTGAAGCCAGAAAAAAAAGCTTATTTTCACCCCTCATAAAACATCCTGGTAATCTCTGATGTAATGATGTGTGTGATCTGCTCTCGTTCAGTGTGTAAGGAGAGGAGCATCCCCAGGCTGGTGTACACCAGTACCATCAATGTGGTGTTTGCTGGGAAACCAATTGAGGAGGGTGATGAGGCCTCAGTGCCGTATGTGCCCCCCGATGTAGTGAGTAAAAAAAAGAATAAATAAAAATAAATATATACTGTATATTTATTGCAATGGTGGAATGTAACATTTACTAAAGTCCTTTACATAAGTGCAATTTTCTCATGTACTTTACTTGAGTGTTTCCATTTCATGCTACTTTCATCCTACTTTATGCATTTATATTATACTATTGACTTTATTATATATATTTTTTTTACTTTACTTTTTACTTTTGACAGTTGGAAATATTGTACTTGTTGCTCCACTACATTTAATAAATAAATGCATACAATATATATAATATGTATATAACATACTGTATATAATGTATATAAATAAATATAAACTAATGATTATGTTTTATTATAGTAGACTGTAGACTACCTAATAATCAGTTGAAATCAGCCCCACCGTTGCCAGCTGCAACATTAAATTGATGTACATATAATGCATCATGTAGCCTATAATCCAATAATATAATGTACATTATTCTGAAATGGGTTTTTCTGCATAATGAGCATTTTTGCTTTTGGTACTTTGAGTACATCTTTATGCTAATACTTTTTCTTAAAGGGATAGTTCGGGTGTTTTTGAAGTGGGGTTGTAGGAGCTACTTATCCATAGTCAGTGTATTACCTAACTGGGGGTGTGCCAACCTACTGTAGGTAATACACTGACCATGGAGAAGTACCTCATACAACCCCACTTCAAAACACCCAAACTATACCTTTAAGCAACTGTAAGGATCTGAGTAGCCTACTTCTTCCATATCAACTGATATGTTACCCATACATTTTGTCCCATCCACCGATGTATCACCAAAACTTAGAATAAAGAACCCATCAAAAGACCAAAAAGTGTAAAGGTCCCATACATTTGCCAACAACAACAATACATTTTTAACATGTTTCCTTCCGTTGCAGCACATCGACCACTACAGCAGAACTAAAGCGATTGCAGAGCGGATGGTCCTCTCTGCCAACGGATGCTCCCTGAAAGGTGTGAAACGATCAGTGTGGGCAGCTTAATCACAGAATTTCATGAAAAGAGTGCAATCAGAGGAGATTGCAACCATAGATTCTGGTTTGTGTGTAAAAATGTTTGTGTGAAAGAGAAACACTGAAGTGGTGAATGGTTGCCATGGAAACTCAGTCATCCAATACAACACCAGTGACACCTGTTTTAATTTAGAGCTGGAAAGGACAGTGCCGGTCTGTAGTGCAGCAGTCACGTGACTGTTTTACTATTTTCTAATACATTTTAATGGGTTTCGAGTTCCTCTACGTTCTTTACATTAACAGATGTGAAGCGTCCCATTTCCTCCTTCAGAGTAACCCGACGCCCCATCAGTGGCCATCAACTTATAAATTCAATTAAGCTTAGAGCTACGAGCTGCCTCATTGCATACGGCAGGTTAAAGGTCGTGTATCTGCTACAGGAGGATGTGGCTTACGTTAGATTTTCATTTAAATAAATGTCTGTTAAAGGACCAGTGTGTAGCATTTCGGGGGATCTATTGACAGAAATGGAATACAATTTTAATAACTGTTTTCTTTAGTGTATAATCACCTGAAAATAAGAATCAATGTGTTTTCGGAACCTTAGAATTAGCCGTTTATATCTAGATGGGTAGTCGGTCCTTTTCACCATGTTGTTGAAGTCCACCATGTTGCACCGCCATGTTTCTACAGAGAACAGCTTGGGTCGGAGTCGATAACGTTACTCGCTCCCGTCGCCACCACTCTCTCTCTTGCTTCACCACTCACTTCCCCGTACACACACTCTACACACTGGCTCGGCTCCAAATGACATACAACAAAGGTCACTCTTGAAAAAGAGATTTTAACCTCAATGGGACTTTTACCTGGTTAAATAAAAGATATATACACACACACACACACACACATATATTATAAATATATATATATATACATGTACTATATATGTATATGATACACAATGGAAAAGGAGAAATGACAGCATCAGTGAGGAAATCCTCTCTTGTGAAGGTGGAGGTCTGCTTCGGACCTGCGTCCTGCGTCCCTGTGGCATCTACGGACCGGAGGAGAGGAGACACCTCCACAGAGTGATGGTGAGAGACTCACACATACATAAAACATATTGCCATATGATAAAAATTCACTTCTTTTTGTGTTGGCACTGGAAGAAAAAATATACATCTTGCAGTATGTGAAGCCTCCCTGGCAGAATGTGTTTCTGCCTGAAGAGTTTACATTATTGATAGAGCTCTCCAGGCATCCAGTTACAGAGGCAGCAGTACAGTCTGCTGAAGGGCTGCATGTGGTTGGTTATGTTCTGGGATTACTGTCGGCCAAGTGGCCAAGACAGTGGACTTTTTATTAAGGCTGAATTGTCTTCAACATCAATCGATTCAAATATTTAATCGCAATTAATCGCAAATTAATCGCACATTTTTTATCTGTTCAAAATATACATTAAAGGGAGATTTGTTTAGTATTTAATGGCAAATATGTTGCTTTATGCAAATGTATGTATATATTTATTATTGGAAATCAATTAACAACATAAAACAATTACAAATATTGTCCAAAAACCCTCACAGGTACTGCATTTAGCATGAAAAATATGCTCAAATCATAACATGGCAAACTGCAGCCCAACGGGCAACAACAGCTGTCAGTGTGCTGACTTGACTATGACTTGCCCCAAACTGCATGTGATTGTCATAAAGTGGGCATGTCTGTAAAGGGGAGACTCGTGGGTACCCAGAGAACCCATTTACATTCACATATCTTGAGGTCAGAGGTCAAGGGACCCCTTTGAAAATGGCAATGACAGTTTTTCCTTGCCAAAATTTAGTGTAAGTTTGGATTCCTTAGGTTTTCTAGTTTCATATGATGAGCTTAGCTTCAGCTAGTATTGAGTTTCCTTCCTGATGACATCATGCACGTTGTGAAAGACAACCAGCGATGATTGGTCAGGGGCTGAGGTGTAGTCTGTCATGTCTCTCGGCCAAATCACAACATGAATTTATAACTTTCAATCGCCCAATCTGACATAGTGACCGTCGTAACTGACAAAAATACTGTGTAGTCTGAACCAGGCATTAGTCTTGCTTTTCAGTTCTCACTCCTCAGAAGTTTCCAAAACATTCAACTTTGGCAAAATTAAACACAAATGAGTAAAAGGAAGTGATATAACATTAACCACAAAACAATGTCCCTCATATCTCTCTCTCTCTCAGACGAATGTGGAGCGCCGGTTGTTCAGTTTCAGGTTCGGTGACCCCCGGGCCAGGATGAACTGGGTGCATGTAGATAACCTGGTGCTGGCCCACACGCTGGCAGCCGAGGCTCTCGATCTGCAGAGGAGCTGTGTCGCTGTGAGTTAGACAAACTGAAAACATGCAACAGCGCTCCAAACTTTACTTTTTTGGTGTCTGTAACTGATTTATGACTTGAATATTATATTATTATATGATTAGTCCATCTAGTCGTGCTATAGTCAACTTTTCAGTTCTGCACATCACTAACTAAGACAAAACATAGGATACAGTTAGGTGTGTGTACACTATGTTAGTGCTAGCTAGTATTATTACTGGTATAGTCTTTCCCAAAGACTGGGTTGGGATCCGGAGCTGGGTCACAGGAGATTTTATTAGCGTCGCCAAATAAATTTGCAGAATTTCTTCCATAGTCTTGCAGTGTGTTCCAATCCACGTACTTCCTGAAGTACACTTCAATGTAGTACACTTTGTGCGCTCTGTACTCACTTGAGTAGTGCGTAAATTTCAGCGGGGTAGGGTCGTCTCAAATCGAATACTCTGCGGCGCACTGACCGGAAATGACGATAGCAACATTTGACCGCGGCTCGCTACCCGCCAAAATATCTTCTGAAAAAAATTAAAGCAGAGTGGAAATTATGTTTCCAACGTCGTCGCTTATGATGTGTCCTCCTGTTGGCTGAAAATGCACCGGTATGTTTACGTATTGTATTGTTTTATTCTGTTATCAACGTATGTTTGAATAGCGGTCGTGGCTCCGCCCCTTCCGCTGTGTAGCCAAGATGGAGGCAGTTGAATGTGGAAAGTGTCCAGCGTTCCACACTCAACGATCTGACCGTTTTGAGTACAACATCCGGGTACTTTGAGTGCACTGCATTTTGCCGTACTTCCCAGTGTGAACGCACTTATGCACTCCAAATAGTAAGTGTAAGTACAGAAGTACACGGATTGGAACACACCGTATTCAACATTTATATCTGCAGTCCACCTTTGAGCCACATGAAGGAACCTGTTCGTTTTGTTGTTGAATGAATATGTTAAATAAAGATAATGTACAGCGTCTCCATTGTGTTCTGTTCTTTTGCAGAGTGGACAGGCCTATTTCATCAATGATGGAGTTTCAGTCAATCTGTTTGAGTGGTTGACACCTTTGGTGAGTTAAATGATAAGGAAGGTGGGTGATATTCTATATTTTTGTTATTGTCAACAAATCTCATGACAACACCATAACCAACAATTAATTGATCCTACTAACGAGTATTGTCTGTATATAACGAACATGTAGTTTATTTTCATTAAGTCCCGCATCACATCCCACACCGTCCTGCTGCTGTAAACACTCACAGGCTCCAAATGTGTATTAATCCGCAGCTGAAAATAGTCCCCAGCGAATGCACTATTTACTTCTGTTTGAGTAACGCTTGCTAAAAACTACATTACCCTGCTGTTTTAGGAAATTACTGAGCCTTTTTTTAAAAAAAATTATTATATATTTATGACCCGTTTTTAAAGATTTACATCCATGAATGAGAATGAATTGACTTGAGGCTGTGTGCTACAAACTGGGTAGGGAAATTAGAAAATTGTTAGTTTTCATGGGATTTGTTGACACCAAGAAAAATAAGAAAAATGCTGCCTTATCCTTTAAACTTTCAAGGATATTTACAGTTTAATTTAAAGGCATTTTGTCAAAACTTAAGTGGGATTTACCTCTCTTTTTTTCATGTTACCATTGCAGTTTGAAAAGCTGGGCTACAGCAGACCGTCGATAAACTTGCCTGTTTCACTCGTCTATTCAGCAGGTAGCTCATCTCTCTTTCTCTGAAGTTTGTACACCTTTTAGATATCCCTTATATTGGCAAGTTGTTACACTAACTGTCTGTTGTATATTTTCATCTATTTTCAGCCATCCTGTTGGAATATTTGCACGTCGTTCTGAGACCTGTGATGGGAGTGCCTCTCCTCTTTACCAGAAGTGAGGTAATTCTTCTTCTTTCTGCCTCTTCTGGCTCTTTTAAAACTTTTATATTTTTCTCTCAGACTTCACTTATCTTCCTCAATGAGCTCTTTTAGCTGTCTGATTTGAATGAACTAGGTGTGAGGTGCATTCTGGATAATGTTTATAGTGTTGAAAGACACAACTCTGTGGAGCTGTGTGTGAACACATGCATGCATTCGTACCTCCCTAACTGAAAGTACTGGTGGAGTTGACTCCAGAGAAGAGAAGAAGAGTCTGGTTGTAACGTTAGTATCAAAGAGTACAGAAGCAAAGAGACGAAACTACAGCCGCTGCCGCCATTTTGACCTCAAAACGCTTATTATATTTATAATATTTTATTGTTCAACACACGCCATTACGGTAGAATATGACAATAAAAGAGAACTTATTTTGTTTTACTTTCGAACGGCAGTTGTAAGGCAGATGTTTTACTGGTGTCTGGTAGTCATTTTCAATGGAAAAAATTGACTTTCACTTCTTGGCAATATACAGTATGTTCTTTGTTAGTATATCCAGCATCCAGCAGCAAAAGTGAACTATAGTCAATGAGCCGCGGTCTCTAAAGGCCCCTCTGTGAAGGGACATCTCGAGTCTGCAGAGCCCTGAAGCCCCGCCCCTGCTGCTACACAGACCGATATCGCTTGTGTATTCAAAGTTTATTAATACGGAACGTATCGCGTGTCCAAACACCAACTTCGACACTGCAGGTCCTTGGGTCCCCGAGCTGGGAGTGAGGCTGGGTTGATCAGAACGGGCCGAATGCTTGACCTGTGGTATTTCTCAAGAACCGCTCACACAAACAACTTCACACTCGACACTACGCTTCCTTGGGTCCTGAGCAATACACCTGCCATGACATAGTTGCATCACACACCCAAATCGCGTGTCCAAATTGCACCAAATTCGACAAAGCACTCCCTTAATTAAATACCCACAGACAGGGATTCCTTGCTCTATAGTTAGATTAGATGCGTCTCGTTTGGTGTTGGAGATTGGTTACCTGGTCTCTCATGAGTAGATTCTTGTTTAAGTCTCTCCCACAACCGTGAAGACAGACGTCATTAGGGCGGGTATTTTCCTATCAGCCCCCGCTCCCTCGTCTGATGCTATCTCTTGTGCATAAATTATGGAAAACCAAAGTGAGCCTTTAATGAATTCAAAATATCTATAAATAACAAATCCCAAAGTTCTCATAGTCACTATCAAACTTCACTATCACTATTTTAACACTATCTGTTGGTCTGTAGCACTATTAAAAAATAGCAAGAATTATAATGTATCATAATGATCCGTAATCCTGCCTGGGGGGACCTCTACGATGCATCTTAAGGAGCCTCCGTAGCGGCCTGGAAGGTCCTCATGAATGTGTGATGAGGCAGAAACCAAAGCTGAGCCTGTGGGCCTGCACCTGGAGCTCACTCTGTCACACAGCTGCCGACCCGGGGATCGATGATTGCCCCGTGAATAAAACATAAACTGCTGTGGGTCAGAACAGGAAGTTCAACATGAAGTCTGCAGGAAGTGACCTCAGTACAGTGGCTGTTGCTATGGTGAGTGGAGTTGGACAGCATCTTGGCTGAGCTCAAATGATCCTGCCAACTCTCAGGTTAAGCCATCGCATGATGCGCAGAGGTGTTTTTTTCCTCTTGCACATCAATTTCAGGTCTGGAACTACCACTGACACACAGCAGAGCGCTGCATCGAGGTTCAGTAACTCCGGGGTCTGAAAAGTGAAGCCAATGCTGAAGTGCCTTAAACCTGCATTCTCTCTAACAGCCAGCAGGGGGCGACTCCTCTGGTTGCAAAAAGAAGTCTGATTGTATAGAAGTCTATGAGAAAATGAGCCTACTTCTCACTTGATTTATTACCTCAGTAAACATGAGTTTATGGTCTCAATCGCTAGTTTCAAGTCTTCTTCAATACAGCATGATGTTCATTTAGTAAATTATGGTCCCATTTAGAGTCAAATAAAGGAGGGGATACTTCAGGGCGTGGCTACCTTGTGATTGACAGGTCGCTACCACGGCGTTGTCCGGTCTGGAAGTTGTCCGTGTTTTCTTCTTAGATCTTTAACCCTTTCACAGTTTGTTTTCAGTTCATGTAAGTTAATTACAACCTTTTTGGTCACCTGAAAACATCTTATTTGGTTGTACTTAGCTCTACCCTCTGGTGTCACTTCTGGTTGCAAAAAAACCAAGATGGCAACGGTCATCATGCCGAACTCAAAGCTTCAAAACGACAGTACACAAACCAACATGTGACGTCACGGTGACTACTTCCACTTCTCATATATAGTCTATTGATATCCCTTATTGCTCTGTGCCATAGAGCTCCGTTCTTGTCTCCGTTGCTGAAAATAGTCCCCTGTTTACACCTGTTTAAGTAGTGTTTGCTAAAACTACTGTTTTTAAAGATTTATGTCTACAGTAAGAATGAAAGACCTTGAATGTGAGTACCACCCTATATATCACTGCCACATCAGCAACATCACAAACTATATACTTTGTTCTGAGTTCAGTACGATAATGCCTTTGGCAGTGAATTACTTTTTAATGCTGATTCATCTCAAGTGGGGGGAAAACTGAAGGTGGTAAAAAAGTCCCAACTACCAGAGGGAGATAAATATAGTCAGGGTGACTGTCAGGTCAGACAGGATGAGCAGCACTCAGCAGTTTGTGGTTGCTGTGTGTCCAACAATGCTGATATACAGGTAGATCGATAACACAAACAACCAGGCGTGAGTCATACAGAGGAGAGCTTTTGTAAAAGCTGATTGAAGCAGTTTTACGTCATGAGCGAAGGCTCGTGTGGGAGGATGAAAAGGTTTTAGGGACTCTTCTTGCCTCACTGGTGTCTGTTTGTACTCTTCTATCACTGCACATGCAGACACCTTATCCCCGAGCGGTAAGGAGATGCAGTAACCGGAGGCATCCATCACTCTCAGGCTATCAGAATGTAAAACCAAGTTTGCCAAATAGAGGTTAATGTGAGCCATTAGCCCGGCAGTATGACCTTTAACTTGGCCTGAACTTCTCTGCAGCAGCTTTAGGAGCTTCTACAGAGGATTTCTGTCCTGATGAAACATTTGTACATTTAAGACGAGACACAAAAGGCAAAAACATTGTGAGATTTTGGGCTGTTTGGCTTCCATTACATGTCTTCTTTCAGAATCGTGGAAAGAAAACATCCAGCAAACACACTTAGGTGTTTATTTTACTACAATTTGTCGATTTGCGTCTGTAGATTTCTCCTAAATTCACCTAAAGTTAGCATTAGATAATGCCTCATTTGCATATTTAAATATTAGACTTCAGAAAACTTGTAATACAAAAAATAATTGTCTTAATGTAAGTAATCAACTGGGGAAGTTTTATGGTGATATCTACTAGTTTTTTTTTACCCTATTCACCTGTAGTGTCTTCAAAATGTATTTGTATGTTTAAACAATACATATATTTAAAGGTTGTTTTCTCAAAATATTTTTTTTCTCAGACTCTGAGCCAGAAATCTCCACCTCAGCAGCAACACCAAACTTTCCAGTTTAATTCCTATCTATATTCTGAATATCTTTACTGAGGGGTTTGTTCATATATCATTCACAGCCTGATTCATATCATCTTTTATTCCTAAAAACATGGGTGTTGACAGTATTTTCTTATTTATGGAGTGATATAAGGAGATATAAAAAAAAAAATCCTCTGTAAAAACCTTTGACATTAATATGTCAACAAAATGAAACACACATTTTGGACCTGGCTTTATCCAGTGTTCAGATTTCTGTTCTGGAAATTTAAGCAAATTAACGCATATTTAATAGGTCTTAATGTAAGTAATCAACTGGGGAAGTTTCATGATGATATCTATTAGTTAACCCTATTAACCTGGGGCAGCGGTCTGCAACCTGCGGCTCTTCAGCAACCTGCGGCTCTTTAGCTCCTCTCCAGTGGCTCCCTGCGGATTTTTAAAAATGGAAATGAATAAATGTTTTTGTTTACATTTTTATTTTTATTTATCATTGTTGTAGGTCTATGGTACGACGGTACGATGGAGTATTAGGGCCATATTGAGGGGAAAAAAATCAATCTGAGATTTCGAGAATAAAGCTGTAATATTATGAGAATAAAGTCATAATATTATAAAGTAGTAATTTTACGTGTTATTTTCTTTTTTTCTCGTAAAGTTATGACTTTATTCTCGTAATATTAAGACTTTTTTCTCGTAATATTGACTTTATTCTCGTAATATTACGACTTTATTCTCGTAATATTATGACTTTATTCCCGTAATATTACGACTAATAATTCTCCGTAGTACATTTGCACTTTGGCGCTCACTGCATTAGACTTCTATACTATACACTTAGACAATAAACTGCGTTACCTTCATCACAATGCTCAAATGTTTTGGTTCTTTTGATAGTAAAGGTTGCCGACCCCTGACCTGGGGTGTCTCCCTTTAACACAAATGTCTTCCACTGCAGGTGAGGAGCATAGCTGTGAGCCACACCTTCAAGATCGACAAGGCCCGTCGAGAGCTGGGTTACTGTCCGAAGTCCTACAGCCTGGTGGACTCTGTGGAGCAGTACCTGAAGTCCAGACGGCCTCGCTCTAGCTCGGCTCTCTTCAGCCTCTCTTGGACCTCCCAGCGACCCCGACACCTCCTCCTCCTCCTCTTCCTCCTCCTGCTGCTGGGCTTCAGCCTGCTGCTGCTGATGCTATCCAGCATAATCTGTCAGAGCTAATCAATTTCACTGGAAAACGGATAGCAGCACAATAAGCTCAAAGTTTGTTAGGTAATTAAATGTTTGATTATGTATTCTATTCTCGCCACATGTGACTTGTTAATGAAATCCAGGAGCAGATGCAATAAAATATGCCCTAAAAATAAGTCAGGTTATGTAATAATTTCTCCCATCTTCTTGATGTGTGTCTGATTTTCCAAAATGATGAAACTACCAGGCTGCTGAAAAGTGTTAAACCTGAGTTCCGTGAATGTGATTTATTTCTTTACACTTTGAAGTTACTATGATTTCACTAAAAGTAAAAAAAAAAAAAATCTAACTTTGTATTACAATATTCAAATGATTGTATTCAAAGCATGTTTCCAGGTTCTGCTATAAAGATTTGTTGTGATTTAATTAGTAATTTTGTACACTTTTAAAAATAAAAGCATTACCAATGAATGCCTACAAAAAGTGCATTAATTTATAACTTCCCTTTTTCTTCTACTTAAATGAAAAGCATATTTTTTTAGTTGAAATTCCAGATCTATTAAACAAATTTAAAGTGTTATACAGCCACACTTGATGACTAAGCTGTTGTTTTGGTGCACTTGCAGGCGGCCACAAGAGTGCGCACTTGTACTACCAAAGATTTTCCCAGCTCTATGTGGTAATCTGTAGCAGCAAAATTAGACATAAAGGCGTATGGGCGTCGTGTGTTCACGTAACTAAAGTACAAAAGTGTCTGCTGACTCAATTTGTGTATTTATAAAGAGTTTAGTGATAAAATGTAACATAATACTGGCAGCGGTGGGATTCGAACCCACGCCATCGAAATGACTGGAGCCTAAATCCAGCGCCTTAGACCACTCGGCCACGCTACCACTGCAAGACCTGACAACAATATACCTATAAATCATTACCTATAGCAAGTATCACTATTATTCTTTTCACATCGGAAAAGCAGCATTACATTTTAACATATTTTTATATATTTTATATAACTTTGTAGGCTTACCCCAAATCTGTATTTAAATACTGTAAAGTGGGCTGAGAATACTAACACTGGTTACATTCCTCCACAGTCTAATGCTTAATGGTATTCATACATCATTTTTTATATAAAATATAAGTTTGTAAATTATTAGAGAAAACTATGAGGTTGTGCAGTTGCGCATACTGTCAGAGAGAAAGAGGAATGGTGAAGGATTTTTTAATTTTTTTTTCATTTATTTATTTATTTTAATTCAAAATGACAGTATCCATAGTAACAGCATAACACTTTAAAATAATTTACATACAGAAGAAGCATAGTGAAAACATAAACAAAGAGCTGTGCCAAACATAAAAGGACAACAGAAATTAAACAAAACAAACATAAAATAAAATTAAAAAAAATAAAATAATAATAATTTCACTTAAAAACTTTAAAGATATTGCATACATTCATGTCGGAGGATTTAGATTTAAATTTACCTGACCCTTTTGCCACTGACAGGTCCAGATCTCGCTCAAGGTGAAGTCCCGAAATCCTGAAATCTCGTGTGATGTGATGTGTTACCTGAAGACAATGTGCCAGCTGGAGTTTTGTGTTGGGAGTTCAGAAAGCCTAGCTTAGTTTTGTGTTATCTAAAAAGATTTTCAGTGTCATGGTTGAACATTAAGATGTTTTTGACAACGTGGAAGAAAGTATTTGAATTCAATGTGTTCAATTAGCCAGAGTTTACGGATGTAGAGCGCCTACAAATTAAAGAGTGGACGTGGAGAGAGACATTGTGGCAAGGCCGTGAAGTTCTGGAGACTGGTGGTATAGTATAACAAGCAACTAGCAAAAGGTAAGAAAAACTTAAGTCGCAAAAACAAGCACTTTTATTGCAGGTAACGTTACACTGACGCTGCATTTGCCCTTGCAGCCGGCAACCTCCAGGTCTGAAAAGTGAAGCCAATGCTGAAGTGTCTTAAACTTGCATTCTCTCTAACAGCCAGCAGGGGGCGACTCCTCTGGTTGCTAAAAGAAGTCTGATTGGATAGAAGTCTATGAGAAAATGAGCCTACTTTTCACTTGATTACCTCAGTAAACATTGTAAACATGAGTTTATGGTCTCAATCACTAGTTCCAAGTCTTCTTCAATACAGCATGATGTTCATTTAGTAAATTATGGTCCCATTTAGAGTCAGAAAGACCATAAAGCAGGTCTGTTTAACTCTTTCACAGTATGTTTTCAGTTCGTGAAGGTTAATTATAACCTTTTTGGTCACCTAAAAATTAGGGATGGGTCATGATTTTTGATTTTTTCAAATAGTCAATAATTTATAAAAAAATCGAATAGTTTATGCGAATATTCGTCCCGTCTTAAAAAATATATATTTCCCTTGTATTAACCGTCGCAGCTTTAGTTTCCTTGTTATTGTACAGATTCATTTTTACTACATGTCTGGTCTACCTCTTGACACAAACCTCTGCTGATTGCTATGCTAATGCCTTTGTAAGATTTCTGCTTGTATGCTTATGGTCCTGCCAAGACCTGTCCCATTCAGGCAAGCTGGTATGCAATCCCCTTGTTTGGAGGTTTATTGGATTTGAAAGCACGGTAGGGAAAATCTCAGTTATGCAAAACCTAATTATGAAAAGAGACAAAGAGACCCATTAATTGTTTGCTGGACCACGGAGTACGCTGGGGGACGGAGGTCTCGAAGAATGAGGAGTCCTCTGGGTCCTGCAGGAGAGAAAAGGCTTCGCTGCTGTTGTGTCTTTTGATTGTTGGCCCTGTTTTGCAGGGAGGACACGTTGAAACATCTCTGCACACACAAACTATGTAGTGAATGTTATCTCTCTTGCTACGGCGCCCACAATTCAGCTTTTAGACGCATGCACTGATCATGCCAGATTTGGTGTTTTAGACACAGAGAAAACTCAACAGACTCTTGCATCAATGTTTTTAATAACTAGTTAGAACTTCACAGCTTCAAAACAGCATATTGCTAAATGCCATGGTATACTCAAGTGTATTTTAGTACATCAGAATTGTCCATTAGTTAATGATAAGCATCTTCTTTCACATGAGCATCACATGGAAAGTGAAAGTAAAATGACAACCTCGTAAAACCAGTTATTGAAGTCTTTCCGTTGTTTATAGTAACCTGATCAACACAAATTCTATTCTATATTAAGAGCAGGAAATGTCCAATTCAGAAGAAATATTCCGACAATTTGAGGCAAAGGAAATTGCTTATAAACGAGGGAATTTCTTTTGTTTTTTTCCATTTACATCTGTATTTTTTTTCCAATCACCTGTGCGAGACAGAATATTTACATCCACAAAATAAGCACCTCCGTGTGCAATTACTTTCATTTCCAGTCAGCTGACCAACCTGATCTGCATGTTTAACAACAAAGCAAATAAATATAATTTAATCTTCAAAAAAAATAAATAAAAAGGAAAATGTGATTCAGTCATAAAAAGTGCAGAGCTGTTATGTGTCATAGAGACACTCGTCAGAAGCTGTGCAGACATGAAAACAGAAAGCACAGACTTGTATGTTTTCCAGTGTCCACTGATATTTCTCTGGTGACACTCCAATGACCCTCCCAACTACTATTGCCAACTTACCAAAACCAACTCACATTAGCCGTTAAGCTAATTATCATAACTCCTGAGGCTTTAGTTATGCATAGCTACAGTTTTTCATCCTATTACAACATTCCTGTTTACATAAATCATACATAACGGCCACATCTCCAACTTATATCAACACACAAACAATAATCCATGTGTTTCTCTCCCAAGCACCAGATGATCAAATGGTCACGGGGTTAACGTTACATAATCACTGAATACTGCTGGAGTTAAGGACATAATACTGCACACTGAAATGTGCTTTTTATCAGTCGATGATCTGAGAGTATATATATTATTCTAACTATAAATATCTCCCCATACAATAACTCTTTACCATCTAAAGTTTCTGTTTCTTTCAACTTCAAATCACACAGCTGCTTTATGTAACATGTTTTATAACACTTCATTTTGGACGGAATAAAAAGGAACAGTGCTGACTAACAAAAGCGTAGCTGTGTCAATGACAGGAGATAAGAGGACTGTAGCCAGAGGTAGACCGATAGAGGAGTTTTAAAGGCTGATATAATAACGATAGTTTGGAGCAGGAAAAAGACAATATCCAATCTTCTTTACTTCTGCAGCAGCCTTGTCGGCTACTTTTGCATACGCCGTTTAAAAAAAAAAATCATTTTTTTGTCACTCCAAATTAAATAATTCGTAAGAAAATATCCTCAAATGTGATTTGATGGATTACATCATTTTAAAATGGTCTATGTATTTGCAGTATGACTAGTCAGGATTACTTCTGTAGCCACTTTTGCAAACCATCAATTTTCGTGCATATTCCCGGGGTAAGGAGGATCTTAATGTGTGCGATTTCATCTCATGAATGGACGGTTACGTGGCTGGATTATTTGGAAGAGAGAAAGCCAAATTGGTAAATTAAAGTAACAGTGAATGATTTCTTTTCCTCCCTGTCTGCCTGTCTCGTATTGTGGACAAAGAGCTGATAATGTTGGGTTACATATTCGAGAGATAACTTTTTTCTTCCCCTCCACCTTGACTTTGTGTATGGAGCCTCCATGCAAAATGGTGATGTACGTCCCCGCGTGAATGGTGGCAGCTGTGCAGCCATCGGCCACTATCGGAGCCCAGTTCTGCCGATATTGAATTGTATCGGCGCCGATTCATCGGTCTACCTCTAATTGCATCTGCACCCTCTGGATATTTTGTTATAGCAAAGCAACCTCCAAGTTTCTCCTTTGTCAAAACCTTTGACAGATAAAAACAAGTGCAAGTCCCAGGATTATGAGTGATATAAATCATCTAGGAGAGTCCTGAGTGTCACTGTCCTTGACTGGACTTCTGTTGTCGCTGAGGTTCTCTTTGGTCTGTTGGATGCGGGTGAAGATCTCCTTGAAGAGAGCCTTGTACTCCGGCTGCTGGCCGTCCTCAAGAACCACCTTCAGATCAGAGAGAAGAACTGAGGACCGCCGGCGGCGGGTCCGGCTGCTTGCAATGGAACTGTTGGGCGTCTGGATGGCTTTATGGCTGGGCCCGTCTGCCTGCTGGCACCGCTGCAGCAGCTCGTCATATTTCACCTAGACAACAAATGCATATTTTAGTGTATAATCTACATTACCAGTCAAGGAAAGAAAAAAGAAATCAGATTGAAATTCTGCAACAAACCCTCTAATTGACTTTCTATCATGCATAAATTGTACCAGACGTGCTAGGAATACGCCACCTGCAGTGCACTGTACTGTGCGTCCACCTCGTTGAGCAGAGAGATGCCCCTCTGCTTCACTGCCTCCGCTCGCCTTATACACAGCTGCTCGTGATCGCGGCGAATCTCGTCCGGGTTCATCGCTCTCAAAACGCCGTCACTGTTACACCTCTGCCGCATGCGCCTTCTCTGTTCCTCCTCCTTCTCTACCTTCTCCTCCATCTCGTCCTGCCCCGGGCTGGGTCTTTCTTCTGAGGCAAAGAATATTGTATCAGGCACCAGCAGCTGCTCCGGTCTTCTGGCGCTGGTAAGAGAGGAGGGGACAAGGAGGGATAAGTATTTAGAGGAATTACACCTATTATAAGTCTGTATATCAAATGTTGAATCACCAATTTGAATCTAGTTTGTATATAAGTCAGGCCTACCTTTTGGCAAAGTCGGCGCGCCACAGAAGCCGCAGCTGCTCCACCTCTGCCTCCAGCTCCTTCTGCCTGACTCGGCAGCCGTCCAGCACGTCCAGTTGCTGCTCCAGGCCTCTGTTCTCCCTGGATGTTGACTCAGTCTCGCGCTCCGCAGCCTGCCTGCGGCTCCGCTCCACAGCTATCTGGCTCTGAAGGGTCTGGATGGAGCGCTGGAGAGCCGAGTTCTCCTCCTCCGGGTCTTGGCGTTTGTCTTGGCCGTAGAAAGAGCCCTGCGGTGACCAGAGTCCATCCGAGCGCAGATCATCATGGGCCAGATGCCTGAGCCAGCACAGGGAAATCAAGTTTCAAGTTCAAGTTTCTTTATTATCTTCATATGCACAACAGTTACAACACTGTTTTCACAACGTTTAGTTTTGAAAAAGCTAAATAAAATGTAAAAAAAACAAAAACAATGATCATTAATATGTATATAAAAAAGGAAAATCACACAAGTAAAAGCAAAATGAAATAAAATAAAAATAAAATATAAAAAATAATAATATAAAAATAATAATTAATTAAATAAATAATAATAATTATAATAAATAATAATAATAAATAAATACAAAAATAAAAATTAAAGTTAAAAAATAGGGCTAAAATATAAAATACGTAACGTAAATTTGTAGTAGACGGTATTTTAAGTGGATAAACTGAATGTAAACAGGAATGTAGTATATATAAATGTCAATAAATGCATAATACATGAATAGTTGCATTTAAATGTACAAAGAGGTGTAGCCAAGGGTATAATTTTCACTGGGATGGGGGCATGCACCCCTCACTTTTCATTCATTTCACCTCCTCGACATGTTTTTCTTTTGGGGTAAACAAAAACCATTTAATCTATGCTTTTAATGCAGCAAAGGAGAGTTCTCTTTCTAATTAAGATGGAACTACAAGGTTATATTTATCATAAAGTGTCAGATTACAGGGTTAAAGCATTTATAATGCAACAATTTAAACAGCATTTCAAATTTTTCTTCTACTCATAATATACTGTTTCCTAGACCTCTTACTTCATAGTTTCCACTACTGAAATGACACATACGCCCTTGGGTGCTCCCATGACAAATGTTCTGTAGACGTAAACATAGGAGGCGTACTTTACCACATTTTATACCTCTGCTCTCTCCAAAGCACATCAGACAAGTGGCATGACGTAGCGAGCTACAGCAACGGTTGTGTGTATGTATTAGTGCACTGCTGACAATGGTGGAGGATTAACCTACTGCTCATTTGGATTATGTCTAACGGGGGACGTCTGGTCTGGCTCTGGGTGACCTGTAAGTGTCCAGTCAGCATACAAGGGACTGAGAGAGCAGTGCACTGTGGGTAAGAAATTATCTGATGACAGACGGGAGCTACCCTTCACTTCTTTTGGTCTCATGTACAGAGTGCTGCAGGAATGAGTCCTAAAACCCAGAGATGAGTTAGCATTTTAGCACTTACGGTTCCCTTGCACTTGTTCAACAAACACAAGGCTTTCAACTAGAAGGCCGCTGTTAGTGTCCCTTGCGTCCCGTTACAATCAGCTGATGGTTCGTATCTCCTGTTCACAACGTTCAGTATCATTTTCACTGTACAAACGTAGTCGTTTTAAGCCCAACCATGTAGTTTTTTCCTAAACCTAACTATAGTGGTTTTGTTGCCTAATCCTAAAGTGACGCCGAGCGGCGGTATGTGATGAGTTGGGATGAGAATGTGTTGGAAGTACCTGTCATTGTGCAAGTCATACAGCTCTTTGAGACAGGACACACTCTGCGCTCCGAGGTGGCGTCGCTGCTCTGCCAGCTCTCTTTTGTTTCGCTCTGCCTGGGCGGTCTTTAACTCCTCCACCTGAGTCTGCATGTCCTCCACGTAGGTCTGTAGTCCATCAATGGTCTCTGTTAGACTGAAGGGGAAAGAGGAGAAACATTGAGAAAGATTGTGGCCCCCGAGGTTCTGCACTTAATCAAATATGTAATTATGCAAAATATAATTTAAAAGCCAAATTTGCTGATAAGTGGTAGACGGACCTGTGGATCCTCTGCTGGGCCAGGCGGCCGTCCTGCACTAGTCGCTGGTTGCTTTCCTCCAGATCCCTGGCGGCCACGTCCAGCTGCTCATACACTCTGGCGTGCTGGTCATTCATATGACGCAGCAGCTCCACCTGCTTGGTCAGGTACTGGTGAACAAGAGAGGGACATCATGAAGATTTAGCTTCATTTTGTGTTTTTGAGGTTCATTATACTGTATTTGTTTTATATAATTGCAATCAGAATATTTGGGGTTTTGAACTGTTGGACAGACAAAATAAGACATTTGAAGATGTTACCTTGGGCCCGTTCCATTGCATTCACTTCACAACAAGTCGTTGCCAGGCAGTTACTGTCAATCTCAGCTATTTATCTGTTTTTTCCAAACTAACTAACTGACGACCCAGAGATACCATGTGATACCAACGTCGTTATATTGTTGGCTCACAAGCTGGTTAGAAGTGGGAACCAAACGTCAGGTATTTTCCACAGAGATAAACAAAACATCCATTTTGGACCTGCCAAATTTAAAAAGATCATGAATTCATAATTCTAATATGTTTTTTACGGAAAAGCCATACTTTTATTTGTCACCTTTCATTTTTAAAAATATTCATCTCCATAAAAATTGTATCAATAAGACCTTTAAAATCTCCTTTAAACCGAACCATAGAAAAGAAAGAAAGGAGGGAGCAAGTTTGACACACTTTTACATTTGTTTTTATATCCCAGGCCATTACATTTTATTACCAAACAGACAAAGACTTCCTTAGAAGCAAAGAGCTGCCGGTTAAAGGCCTTTAATAAGCTATCGTGAGCTGTATTGCATGGTGGCCACGAAATGTACTCATTATCAACAAAGATGTTTCTGCAATAGCCCCATATCTGCTTCCAGCTAAATTACTTTTCTCTGGTAGAAATCGATGCAACCATTTCATCTAGTGCATCAGCACAGACCTGTAACACACACACACACACACACACAGCTTTGAGACCGTCATTAGCGTAGTGGGTAGGACCTGCATGAGGATGAGGGTCAGAGAGACGTACAGGGATTTACCATATCAACCTTAATAAATCCTCCAGCCACAGGCCCTCCAACTGCCGTAAACAAATTAAGGCTCTTATCGGCTCTTATAGTTGGCCTGCTGAAATGCCGTGTCCTCCAACTCAAATAGATCATTCAGCACTATCTGCTTATGCCAAAATTAAATATTTTAGCGCCGAAACATGAGATCTTGTAAATGAAATACATGGGATTGAAAAAATAACAATTAGAATTAGATGTTCATATCTTTGAGGATACGTGGTTGTTGTTTCTTGGTATAATCTCTGACATGAATTTACCTGTCAGCTATATCCTATGAATTGAAATCTATGTAAATCAGTTATTTTATCTATTTATTTTTATTATAATTTTTTGTTCTCCTCAGTTTCGTTGATTATTTTATTTGATCTTATTTGTGTTTTATTCTATTTTGTCGTATGCTCTGTAACTATATAATATGTAAGCATTACCTGAAAACTCACAAGTAAAGCAAAATATATGCTCTGCTGCATTAAGGTAGACTGACATATAGGGCTGCAACTAACGTTTATTTTCATTGTTGATTATTCTGTTGATTATTTTCTTGATAAATCGATTGGTTGTTTGCTCTATAAAATGTCAGAAAAAGGTGAAAAATGTCGATCGGTGTTTCCCAAAGCCCAAGATGACGTCCTCAAATGTCAAAGTTATTCAGTTTACTTACATAGAGGAGTAAAGAAACCAGAAGATATTCACATTTAAGAAGCTGGAATCAGAGAATTTTGACTTTATTTATTAAAAAAAATGACTCAAAGCAATTAATCGATTATCAAAATAGTTGGCGATTGATTTAATAGTTGACAACTAATCGATTAATCGTTGCAGCTCTACTCACATAACAGCCAGAGAGTTTGATCTAGTATTGATTTAGAGAATATATGAATAAGAAATAGCAAAACCTTAATTAAGTTACTTGAACAGTGTTTAAGTAAAAGGATGAAGATGGCAAATAAGCTGGTGAAAGTTTTTCTATATTTAGGTAGAAGGACATCCTGCCAAGACGCTGCACTGAAGGCTCATTAGGTCAGACTGGTCAGGATTAGCTTTTTACTCCATCCTATTTTTAAAGTTGAGAGAAATTCACGATGACAAGAGCTTTTCAGATCGCTCAACGTGGACTTTTCTCGATGAATCCCCCCCTTGTAGGATATAAACCCAGAATATGCATGGTGAAATGGATACACCTTGCTCACACACCGTCCTCACAGAGAGAGAGTTTAATGCTGCAGGAGCCTCAAGATCTCCCGATTAGTTCCCTCCTAACATTTATCACCTCTATCTCCTGCAGCTGCTCCTGGTTGGTGGAGTACATCTGCTGCAGGGCCTGCTCCAGCTCATGGTTCCTGTCCAGCAGGGTTTTCCCCAGCGCCGCTGCCAAGTGGAGGTCTGTCAAAACACAGGAAAACATGTAAACACAAGATACAAGACAGTTTCAATGCCCAAACACAGGCAACGGATAGAGCTGGATGTGTGTAAAGGGCACACACACACACACCTCATTGTCTCACACTATTAAGGAGCTGGCACTGGTGAATCAGGGAGGAATCTAAGGCATGCCTTGGGATCTCCGTGTGAACCGTTCTCCAACTCTTAAAGTCTGGATCTCGTCCAGAAACATTGTTGACTAGTCCTCTGAGCTTAAGTGAAGCATGCCATATGTGGGACTGTTTTAATAACGATGCAATGAACAAAACTGCTATCCTAAACCTGCAAACTGTAAATCAGTTTTATTCAGCTCCGCTGTGGAATGCTACAGGAAGTCTTTCCTTCCTGCTGCCATCACTCTGCACAGCGAGCCGCCTCTGTAGCGGGACTCTTCTGCCCACCAAGATTTTTGTCCTACAACGTGGACAGACTGCTCACGTGGTCATTTTATTTATACATTCATCAATTTGCTCATGATAGTAATTAATTATGGCTACAACTAACAATTATTTTCATTGATTAATCTGCCAATTATTTTTATATAAATATAGTAAAAAATGGCCAGTATAATTTGCCAGATGCCGAGGTGATTTATATTATTAATAATAATAATAGTAATAATTATAATAATAATCTTTATTGTCCATAAATGTGAAAATGTGCCTTCAGCTTCACCGGTTGGTTAAAACACAACATAATAAATCACAATAAATACGATGAATATCACAACATGCACAGTACAGACAACAATTACGGACATGGTCCCAGAGTGAATGATGTTTATAAATTTAGTTAAGTATTAAAATTGCTTGTTTTATCCACGCCATGGTCCAAACATATTCAATTTACTTTCATATACGCCAAACAGAAGCATCAAATCCTCACACTTAAGCAGCCAGCACCAGCTAATGTTTGGCTTTTTTTTTCTAGGGATGCACAATTAATCAAAATTTTATCAAGAATCACAATATGGCCAACTGCAATTTAAAAAATAAATATTTAAAAAATATTTAAAATAGCATTTTAAATTAGATACTGTGGCGCTGCAGAGATGTCCTGGCCTACACATCATATTCTACAGACTTAAGAAAACCTCTTTATTTGGTACAGACCCCTGCAGAAATCACACTACAATCATTTTAATATGTTTCTCAATGAATAATGATGTAAAAGCTATAATTTCCTCTATTTTTTCAAATCATTTCACAAATGCAATATAAGTCAAAATAATTAGATATTTTAAAAAAATTGTGCAGCCTTAATGTTTTCCCTTGAAAGATAGTTTCTTCTTATTATTTGATTAATGATTTAAGTTCTATAATTGATCTGTTGTTAATATTTCCAATACTCTCCGCTGTTCTCTCACACTATTCACACCTTCCAACCATCTGACCATCTCTTTATTACCTCATATCTCTTTATTGTAACATAGCTTTACCTCTGAGTATATACACAATGCATATTAAACTTAAAAAAATATTAATTATGTATGCAAGCACAACACAGGACCTTGACATACAGCAAATATTAGAGAGTTATGTTCTCCTAGTTTTTTTTCCAGCTGTGTGACTTACTTGCCTGTATCATGTGCATTAATAAAGAACTCCACCTACAGATATCTGTCTCTTTTATCTCTTTGTGGTCTTGTCAGCAGCGTAAACATGCATGAGAAGCAAACAAATCAATGCAGGACCTGTGACAGCCTCAAGCAACCCTGACATCAGCTTTTCACCCCATGACTGGTGTGATTCTGTATCACAAGTATTAAATCTCAATTCATCTCTGAGACAATTTGTTTGGGCTTATATCATGTCTTCAGTGCAGAGAAATATATGTATGATCACCAACTAATAGCTGATGATATGGTAATAATCAGCTGATGATGTGGTAATAATATATAATATATGTGGTGAATTAATATATAATATATGTGGTAATAATATATAATATATGTGGTAATAATAATATATAATACACGTGGTAATAATATGTGTGGTAATAATAATATATGTGGTATCAATATATATGTGGTAATAATAATATATAATATATGTGGTAAAAATATAAAATATATGTGGTAATAACAATATATAATATATGTGGTAATAATAATATATGTGGTAATAATAATATATAATATATGTGCTAATAATATATGTGCTAATAATAATATATAATATATGTGGTAATAATAATATATAATATATGTGGTAATAATATATAATATATGTAGTAGTAATATATAATATATGTGGTAATAATATATAATATATGATCACCAACTAAAAGCTGATGATGTGGTAATAACTGTTACATTATTCTGTGTGTGTCTGTGTGTAACTGTCTCTGGAGTAATAACAGACAGTTTAGGGTGCGACCCCAGCAGCTCTTACCGTGTTCCAGGTCCTGTGGGTCGTACCAAGCTTCTCCATTCTTGTCAAACTCTTCCTCCAAAATCACGTCAGTTAACATCTTCAAGCCGCCGGATAGAAAGAGTCTGTTAGCTGCTCCACCTGAGAGAAACCTGACACACAGGTGTGTGTGTGTGTGTGTGTGTGTGTGTGTGTGCCTAGCAGCTGGTCCTGCGTCCTCCACCGTGTGT
>CAKAOI010052019.1:28834-39503 GCA_916701655.1 Sebastiscus albofasciatus
CAGATATAACACAAATATTTAGATTTTTTTTTTTTTTTTTTTAAATCTATTTTTTTTTAAATCTCATTATTTTTTAAATCTCATTATTTTAACCAAATTAACTCTTAATAATATTCACAACTTATTACTATTTTGTTTTTTTTTATTGAACAAATTCAAATTTACAAACAACATGGCTCATCGATAATTGCATTAGAGTAAAAGGACAAGGTGCATACAGAACAAGAACAAATAAAATATGTAAAATTATACATGATAATAATAATAAATTAAATGAAGGGCGATAGGGCTGTACCTGTAATTCATATTCTTCTGTTATGCTAAGAAGTTTCAATGCATTTTTGTTTTTCATAACTTTAAGGGCTTTTATGTAAGAAAGAAACTCAGAATGTAACACATTAAACCCAGGATCTATATCTGTCAACAATTTCTTCCTCACAAAATAAAAAAAAGCAATGAAAACAATGAATGTATGCAATATCTTTAATGTTTTTAAGTGAATTAATTGTCATTCTCCTATATGGTCTTTTTTATTATTATCTATTTATTTATTTTTATTTTTATTTTTATTTTTCTATTTTATGTTGGTTTTGTTTCATTTCTGTTTGTCCCAGCCTCTGTTTATGTTTTCACTATGCTTCTTTTGTATGTACATTTTTTTTGTTTTCTGCTGTTACTATGTACACTGTCATTTTGGAATAAAATAAAAAAAAAAACTCTTCTGACCAATCAGATGATTGTTTGTTATCTAGAAAGTTACTTGTTTTTTGTTTTTTTAATTTCTTTATTTTAACCAAATATTAAAATTAACACTTAATACTATTCACAACCTAAGGTTTACAAAATAAATAAATAAATATGTATTAAAATGTTTTCGTTGTCGTCACTTCCTGCTTCCGCTCACAGACATTTTGGTCGACCAATCACAAAGCAGCAGGCTGAACCAGAGAACTCTTCTGACCAATCAGATGATTGTTCGTCATCTAGAAGCCCCGTCCCGCTTCGCTGCCACAGAAATCGAGTTTGACAGGATATCAGTGAACTTAGTTTTAGGTGACACAGCTTCATTTCACACGTTTAGTACGCGTCTTTACACGGAAGAAACTTTATAAACCCGTGGAATACAACTCGTAACATGTGGACATGATGAAAACGAGACAGCTGGAACAAGAACTCAGCTCAGTACTGGAGGCTGAATGCTTTTTGCTCTGGAGTATTGACCAACTTCACTATTGTTTTGCTGTTAGCTGTCATTTTTAGCAGTGCTACACAATAACAGCAAAACAAAGTTATTGCAAGCCTGGTAACGTGGTTGTTACCTTAGTGACCTGGTAACTTGGTTGTTGCCTTAGTTACCTGGTAACTTGGTTGTTACCTTAGTGACCTGGTAACTTGGTTGTTACCTGGTAACTTGGTTGTTACCTGGTAACTTGGTTGTTACCTAAGTTACCTGGTAACTTGGTTGTTACCTAAGTTACCTGGTAACTTGGTTGTTACCTAAGTTACCTGGTAATTTGGTTGTTACCTAAGTTACCTGGTAATTTGGTTGTTACCTAAGTTACCTGGTAATTTGGTTGTTACCTGGTCACTTGGTTGTTACCTAAGTTACCTGAACTATTATGAGCATGGAGGAGAAACCTGACTCCGGAAAAATGAATGTCATCCGATTCCCCCGACTCCTGATGAACTTTGGGCTCAATCCTGTAGCTTTGGCTTTTGCCATGACTACACTGGGATCTGGCATGATAAACAACATATTCAGCTTCTACTATGTCAAACTCTATCTCAATAAGTTCAAGATATCAGAGGGAGCGTTCCACCAATCACAAGTAAGTATTTCATCTTGATATATTGCTGTTCTTTGTATGTAAATGTATATCAATATAGTAGATCACAATAATAGAAAAACACTGCTGTAGTCGAGAGTAAAAGTGACTTTTCCTTTTTTTCATTATCTGTTTACTCATTTTACTGTTGTGTGAGGGCGTGTGTGACAATTAAAACCGATTTACAGTTCAACTCAGGCAAGTTTGCCAGGTCAAGGAGGAGGCCTGCAGAGGAGGGGGACAGCAGGGCTGGTTCTTGTCCTTTTGGTGCCCTAGGCCAAATTTGGATCTGGAGCCCCCTCCCCGCTCTAGGGCTAGGGATAGGGTTCAACCCCCCAGACCCTAACCCATAGCACCGTGAACCGCAACACACATCAGACATAACAATAGTTTTAAGGCAGCTCTGGGGGGACAGGATTCTGTACAACCAGACCAGAAACACACTGACAAAGGAGATCACAGTAGCAAAGAGGGGCTACTCTGAAGAGCTGACTACTATACTCAATTTACAATCGTGTAAATTGGAGAAAAGCGCCAAATCCTCACATTTGAGAAGCTGGAACGAGCTTCAATAACAACTTTCTGTCAATTGACTAATCAATTAATAGTCTGATCACTGCTTGACACATTTTAATCAATATCTCCACAGGTGGTGTACATGTTGTGGAATGCAATCAATGACCCTCTCTTTGGCTACCTGCAAGATAACTCCAGGATAGCCTGCTTCTCTCAGCGACGTCTCTTAATCCTGTATGGTGCTCCCTTCTACTCGCTGGCTTTTCTTCTGGCCTGGTTCCCGTGGCGGTCCTATGCCCCCGGCGACTGGTTGAGCGGCGTACAATTGACGGTGGCGCTGTGTGCTTTTGATGGCATGCTGACTTTTGTGTTGCTGATACATAGCGCGTTGTTTGCAGAGATTTCCAGCAACTATCAGAACCGACTAAGACTTATAAAGTACAGCCAGGTAAGGACTGCCATCTTTCTTCTGTATGCCCCTAAGCCAACGGGGTTTATCCTTCTCATATCCTCCTCCCTTTATTTCCCCAGGTGGCTTCTCTCGTTGGCTCCTCCAGCGTCCTCTTCTGTGGTGTGCTGTCCAAAAACATGGACGACTTTGCGGCCTTCCAAGGCTTCACGGTGCTGATCGCTATCCTGAGCTGTGGCTGCATGCTCTACACGGGGTTCCACGCTGAGAGCCGCTTCGATAACAAAGGATCAGATTTACTGAAGTATGCTGACCAGACTCCGCATCAATCAGTGTTTTCCTTCTCCACGCTGAAAACGTTGTCGTGTCAAATTATGAGCAACAGGGACTTCCAGCTTTTTGTGTTCATGAACTTCTTCCAAGTTTTCATATTAGCTTTCTTCAATAATTTTACCATGATATTCGCTGAACACCTGATTCCTCCAAATGTGCTTCCATCACTGGCCAAGAGCATCATTTACGGAGCGGGATTCATCTGTCCACAGGTATCGTGTCCTCCCATTACCTCAAAGGACCATACTGACTGTTACTAACAACATAACTCATGAAAGCAAATCTCTCTCAAACTCACTCAGATGTCAGAGCTCTGCACAAGAAAATGCTTTATGTACTACTTTCTAATATGCTGCTTTGTGTTCATGTCTTCATCCCAGCTGTTAGTATTGAGCTGTCAGAGTCTGCTCCACGGTCTTGGCTATTACAGGATGGTCCTCCTCACCTTCTACATAGAGGCTGGAATGGCAGCCATCATGCTCGCACTGGGTCCTCAGCACTACTATATCCTGGCATTTTTCTTCACCACTAATATGTATAAATGTATTCTTTCACTTTTTTTTTTACAATTACACTATATAATCACTGCACTTTGATTGAATTGTACCTTCGCCCTCTCCCTTATCTTCTATGCAGGATCATAATCCAAGCATCCTTCAGTCTTTTTGGCTTGCCATTGGCTGACATCATTGACACAGATATGCAGAAGTACAAGCGGAGGTAAAAAAAACCACACTTGTGCTAACTCTGTCATTCCTCACGTACAAATATACATCACGTCATCTGACAATACTGCATAAAAAAGGGAAATTCGGCACACGTTTGTAACCAGTGCCTAATGTATAGATGTATGTAATGAAACCAATTTGTCATGTTTTTATTCATTTATAATCAAACGCATTCCTGTTATTTGACTGGTGATATAATATTGTATAATTTTTGCTCCTTCTACAGTTCCCCTCTCTCATCCATGGTCTTTGGGACGAATGCTCTGTTCACTAAGCCGGCTCAGTCTCTGGCCCCAATGATGGTGCTTAGCATCCTCAACCAGTTTGGATATCAACAGCTGAAAGACACAGGAAAGGATTCAGATCCAAGGTACAGATGCTTCTTCTCAACTTCGAGGTCAAAACTTGAGGCCGAAATAGCCCAAATAAGTCTAACTAAACTTGTGTGGGGATTTGATGTACAGTAGTTTTAATTCACTATCAAGTAATATTTGTTTGCTCCCCTAGACATGAAAAATAAACAAGTTACTGGTGCATAATTTATTATTTTAATAATAAATAACAATTCAGTTAATTTATATCTATGTATTTATTTGTTACATTTTGTTAGGAATGCAATGTTTAAGTCAAGCCTGTTGTTGTCTTACACATAAAAGAATGATCCCAGTCAGCTTATTAATTTAACACTGGTATCGGATCAGTACTCGGTATCCTTCGGTACTCAAAGGCCAGGTATCGCTATCGGTATCGATCCCTATTTTTGCATCGGTGCATCCCTATTTTTGCAGAAGGTCTGACATTCACTTTCCTTAAAAACATCTAGAAACACATTATCTCTCTTTTTCATTTTAAACAATCTGCCTAACATTCTCAAGTTTATGGAGGACAGAACCTGCCAAAATCAAAAATAAATTACTCGATAAATATATAAAAATAAATATATAAATATGTCACTAAATGTATTAAAATGAATGTAGCCATTAATTAATTGATGAATTGTGACATAAATTGATATTTCTGTTTTAATTTATTTATCTTTGTATTAATTCAACTTATTTATTCTTCTGTTTAATTTTCCCTCTTATTTATGTATTTATTTTATTACATTTTTTATTAATTTATTTGTATGTATTTACTTAGTAATTATTTATTTTTAAATTTATTTAAGTTTATTTTATATCTAATTAATGTGTGTATTTATTTATGTACTAATGCATTTATTTATTATTTTATTAATTATCTATCTATTTATTCAAGATTTTCCCTTTGCATTTCACCACTTATTTATTTCCCCAAACTTATTTATTTCTGTATTTGTTTCTTTACACATTTCTTTTCACATTTCTTTATGCATTTCTGCCTCATTATGCAAATGAGGGGGCTGTCACTCAACGTGTGTCCTCCATACAGGTTGTTAAGTGTGAGGGTGTGAGTGAGAATGTGAGTGAGATGGTGACGCCTGAATCACTGCATTTGTAAATGAATGTAAACATACCAAACACTTTGTCTGTAACAAATCCTCCTTGCTTGCAGCGCCTTGGCGAGCCTCGACAGTGTCATGTTCTACATGGTGTGTCTGGTGCCCTTGTGTATCGCTGCTCTGCAAGCCCTCGGATGGAGGCAGTTTTCCATACGCGACAGCCACACAGTTGACTCAAAGTATGTTGACAGCTGAGTTCAATATCTTCAGCATTTTTTGTTGATATTTCTTCAGATGGGATTTGGGGATTTTCTTTATTGATAAGTATGAGATTATGTTCTGTCATTGTATATTTGAAGGAATCCAGGGTTGTACTGTACTGATGCAGTTTATGAATATATAAACTGCAAATGCAACAACTGTAAAGCACCTTTGTCGTCTAACAGGGGACACCAAGTAGATAAAAATCCAAATATTGAAAGAGGCTGTGAATGTCACAACTTAACGGGATAGTTCGGGTGTCTTGAAGTGGAATATAGTGTAAATATATTTCTCTTTGTCAGAATGTTTTTCTGAAGTTTATCTTGCATCTGAAGATGTACACTGTTTCAGTTCCATAACAAAACACAACATTTAACCAAACAGCAAAACGAATACCACGAATATTATTACATCAGACATTACGAATAAGTGCAATAATTGATTGCAGCTTTAATTCCAGCCATGCTCCAGAATAGAGCAGTGTAGGGATGAAGTATTTTTGTAGGCCAACCAGGAAGTTAGCATCGCCCTGGTTCCCTCGACTAAAAGCCAGTGGGATTTTTCCATTGGATTTGGATCATTGCAGAAATTAAGCTCTGTGGTAAACACACATTTATGATATTTACACGTTTTGTTCAGCAAGATAATCTTCATAAGTGAACACCACTTTTATGATTTTTGAAGTGTGAATGCAATCGCCAGAAGTAAAAAGCTAACGTTAGGCTATAAACAAACTACACCACGGTTGCATGAGTGTGAGTATAAACAACGAGGCTGTAAAGGCGTGATGACGGCGTGATGATGTTTAGTCATCTCATTTAGCTGCTTGTTGGCAACCGCCTTTTTTAAGACACATAAAGGCTTCAAAATTCACAAGTCGGATATTTACTGATGTATTTTATATCGTAGAACAAAACGTTAAAAGCTCTTAAGCTTGTGTTAACTGCAGACCTTATTTCAGGCATCTAACTAAAAAAACATTGACTTTCAGACGAGGGAACCAGAAGTGTTAAAATGCAAACTCATTTCTGGGTTTTAGAACTCTCTCCTGCAGCACTCTATACAGTAATTCAACTTGATGCTCTGACATACTTTTACATCTGTGGGGCCCTAAACAAGCCTGTGTTTCACTGTAAATTACAACCGGTACTTGAGTAACATTAGAGCTGACATGTTAATATGGTTCACACTGTTTAAGCACAGAACAAAAGATGTTTGAATGAATGGCATGAGTCCAAAAGTTCATATCACAGCTTTTAATGTGTAAAACAAATGCACATAAACATGTAAACATCTAGTTTATAAAGTTAATTCCAATATTAACATAGCTGGATTCTTTCTGTGGGCATTTGCAATGAACAAATATAGTTATTGTACAGAATATGACACATCATGATGCCTCACAAACATATCAGGTTGTTGAAATATTGCCTTACTGTAAGTTCATTGTAAGTCGATGGTAATTTTTCAGAGAAAACGCCACTCCAGCACCACAAAATACAACCTTTTAGCTTTTTTAAGGTAACATTGTCTACTGTAAGCCTTACTGCATTGTATGTAAAGTCATCTCTAACGTGCCTCTTATGTCATTACTTTGTTTACAATAATGATCAATTTATAATCAGATTACATCTGAATGGGAAACCTTTTGTGTTTGTGCACAACTATTCCCAGAATGTCGATGCAAGTTTGTGATTTGTCGAGAATGTTTGGGTCAATAATTAGATAATCATGTTATCAAAATATTACGTTGAATGCTCCTAAGGGTTGTCTTCTAACAGCCTTGTTTGCACTGTTGCACACTTCTGATTTCCACTTTCACAAGTGAACTATGTGATCTGTGTTTCCTGAAAATGGAAATTACATATTACACTCTATTCCTGAAAGTAAGTCTTCATAAAAGTTATTTTTCTACCAAATGATTTATTGTCCTAAATATGTGGAATAAATTAAATTGATGAATTAAAATCATGTGACTCGGCTACATTTCTGAATTTAAACCTGCAGTAGGCACAATATTTTTGACATCATTGGGCAAAAATTCCATAATAAGCTTTCAGCATATTGTAATTCAAATGATGTGAGAGAAAACTAGACTTCTGCACCTCCTCATGACTCTGTTTTCAGGCTTTAGAAAATCTAGCCCGTGACGGGAGACTTTGGCCAATCACAGGTCATTTCAGAGAGAGGGCGTTCCTATTGGCTGTGCTCCGGCTGGTGGGCGGTACTTGGTATTTCCTCAACGTATCTCAACATGGCTGCCCAGTCACAAACTTTCTCATTTTCACAGCACACTACAAGATGTTTCTGAAAACATTTGAGGCAAGAAATAGGCATTATAGTAACAGAATATTGATTCACATTTGATCAGCGCTGCCAAGTTTGACCTTTTGATCGGAGTTTGCGAGTGATTGACAGCTGCTCAGAGACGGCAAGGCTCCAGCTCGGCTCTGATTGGTTGCTTTCCTCCGAGGAATGGCAGATGCCATTAGGAGCTCCGGAGGACACATGATTTTTTTCAGATTACCTGTCTCATGAACTACTGTCAGGATATAGTGACCGTTTTAAATGAAAATAACTTTTTTTAATCATATTTGCTCCAATTCTACCGACTGCAACTTTAACTCTTTATTTCTTTCCCCATGTAAACACTGCGTTGGTTTTGGAATGGTTGAAGGTGCTCCCATATTAATTACAATCAAAAGAACATAAATAAAACTACAAGTGTCTAAGAGCGGCAGTCTGTTTATCCCTGCTTAAAACTGTTAAACTGTCTCACTTCATGAAAATTAACTTGCAGCCATGACTTGCTCATTTCCTCTGACACATAACCGCGTCCTCCATCAGATGTTTCATTCTCTGGAATTTCCTCTCAGTCTGGATGACGGAGGTCTGAGTGTCATTTAAAGGTCTTGAATGACACTTAGACATTTTGATAGATTTCATCATTTGAGCTGTTGAAGTCGGTGCTTGCAGCCTGCAACGAGATTAAAGTCTATATGAAAATGATAGTGAAAACTACATACATGCTGCAACACAGAAGTTCCATGCTTACTCAATCTATCTGTTGACTAAATTTAACCGTAACATGCTACAACAGGACTTACCTCTTCTTGAACTCTGTTCACAGCAATTTTGCCTCCGTTCAAGTTCCCTCTGCTGTACATTTCTTGCAGCACGTTACTGAATTGTGCTTTTTTAGTCGAGTTATTCTGTTTGGAAAGTTAAGAAGAAATTTGTTAGAAAACATGCATATATTTTGAAATTTCTCTTTTTTTTTTTTTGGTGCTTTATCATCTGTGGTGTTGTAAGAGCCTTTTTCTTGCCAGTAATTTACAGAGCCCTTCCTGTTCCCCTTTTCACTTCTGTTGGCTTTTCCCCGTTTAGTAAACACGTGAAACACAAATTTAAAACAGAAAATCAGACACTTATCTACAACCTCAGTTTTGCACGTCCTCCTGCAGCCGTTCATATTGGAGCCATGCTAGAACAGAGAGGAACATTTCACATCAGTACATTTTCAGTCTTGTTTGTATGAACTCTGATTGATCTTAAATATATAATATAATATATATATATATATATATATATATATATATATATATATAAGTAATTTACCTTCTTTATAATAAGTATCACTACTGCCAAGTTGTAAATGGCCAAGAGGACAAACAATGCCAACAATACCCACATAAGAATGGGTCTTGTTTTAATGGGTACTGAAAAACAAAAGAAAAGTTGCCTGTCATCTCAATCAACACATCTAAAAATCTGCTCCTCGCCTTTAAAATCAGACTCTTACCCTTTAGAGTTGTACCCAACCCTACATGCTGGGCACCGGATGCTGGGTCACCTCTTGATGCTGCAGCACAGTAGTAGACCCCGCTGTCATTGGTGCGAAACGACTTGATGTGTAAATTTGCTCCGTCCAGGGTGTACTTGTGAGAATTGCTACTCGGGTCGAGTTGAATATGGCCGTGTTTCTTGTAAGTAAACCACTCATAATGCAGGCCTTCGGTTGGACATTCTTTGGCTGAGCTGACGGTACAATTGAGAACAACACTTTGTCCTATATGTCCTATCAGCTCGTGCGGCTGTATTAAGCAGCTATCCTCATGTTTCGTGGTCTCTGGAATGAATAAACAGAGACATTTCACAGATATCAGTATCACTTCTAGACCAAAATGTTCCAGAGAAACAGTCACCGTTGAATAGAAGCCGATTCCCTGAAAACAATATTCCCTAAAGCACTAATGTACATAATGCTAAGAAAGACATAACACAGACATCTTACCTGTTACTGGCAGGTAGGTGAGGAGGAGAGAAAACCAAAACAACCGGTCCATGTCTGAGGCTTGACAGCTTGTGAGTGATCTTATCATTCCTCGCATGATACTGTCTAACTGGGTGACAACATGGGAAGTGGGTATATTGCACTTCCTCAACACTTAGTTCCCACTTGTAGCTGAGTGGTAATGCTTTGGATTTTCATAGAAATTAGGCATTTCAGAAGTATTTATAGTAACATGACATGATGACAATGGTATTTATAATACCAAGTGCAACTAGGTTTACAGATGAAGGTCATGGTCAGAACACTGAAAGATTTTGTGCCATTATAAACATGAAACCACAAATTAGCCTCATCAGCCTGTTATTGCCTAACATTTTCTGTAAGAAGTGATAAGAAGTGAACCAACGTCTCTGTGTCTAGCCGATGGAGCAATCTAAAGAAAGAGGAAAATGTCTTGTGATACCCTTCAGACTGTATAATGTTGTTCATTAAAAGGCTGTGTGCAAACTTATTAAAGTGGTAAAATAAAGCTTAATATCTAGCTCTGGTTTGATACAAACTATATATACATACACAGTGAAATCATATTGAATATACTGAAACAAAATATTAATTTATTTACAGTATTCCTCTTCTATTACACGGTCCCAGGTTAATGTATTAATATGCATGTATTAATGTGCTTTTACTGTTTGTGAATTGTATTTTATCTCAAAGTCTCCCTTGGAAAAGAGGTTCTTAATCTCAATGGGACTAACCTGGTTAAATAAAGGTTAAATAAAAAATAAATGAATATATATATATATTAATATATATATTAATATACATATATATGTATATATACATATATATATGAATATATATATATATTCAGATTACAGT
>CAKAOI010052021.1:0-23958 GCA_916701655.1 Sebastiscus albofasciatus
CACACACACACACACACACACCAATCTAAAAAGAAATTGCACAGTTGCACACAAACGGGCACAAGCTGATTGATCTAATAATTAACTAAAAAATAAGACTAATGTAAACACGCAGTGAACTTTCCAGTTTCCAGAGTTGAGGAGGAAACGCTGCTGCCATGTGCGGTCAAACTGCAGCCTCACCACGGGGGACACCAAATAGCCAAAAGCAGTTTTCATTACCAGCGGAAAATATGCCGCCCATCACTCCTCCCAACGATATCAGGACGTGTCCTCCAGCTGTATTACATCAACAAGTCTAATGCAAAGTGGCCTAAATAGCCTTTAATGTGCGCCAACCATAAGCCAACAGAGAGATATTGCTGAAAAAAATTGCTGCAATATGTCAAACTTTTGTTGTTAAACGCTGCAAAATGACCGTGATGGAAATATGTGCTGTCCGATACACCCACTGATGTGCGGAAAATGGCACATCCGTTTAACACTGCATGATTACCACTTAGAATTAAATAGTCGTTGGCAGGCGCACCGCCGCGCCGCGAATGAGGTTAATACGGCCAATCACGCTGGACCCGACACCACTCATCTCCCGGAGCCGCTGACACAAATGGCATTGATTTTTAAAGTGTGTGTGACACACACAAGTCATAGTCTGCCACTGCAATCATGACGCACTCCTGTAAAGCCTGTAAATACAGCGTAATGGAAATATTGCCACATAAGCTGATTACTCGCGGGAATTATGTGTGTACTCAGGTGGAAAGAATAAAATGTATAATAAGGCGTAAAATGACTTTGTACGGCGTATGAGACGCCTCTGACAAGCTGAACAGCAGAAAGATGTGGACAGGTAACCTGGATGAAAGAGAGGCTGCACTCGACACGATGATCACTTGTACGTAATTATCATGCAGCCGCCGTACGCACAATGCGAACGTGTTTAATTCACTCAATGATATCGCCGTCAACACTTGTGATGTCTTCTTGATGAGTCATTACCAGAAATGCCACACACACAAAGAGCGCCGCGTGTCATTTTGATAATGACGCCCTCCTTTTTCCAGGTAAGATGTAGCGCCGCAGAGAGAGAGAGGATGAGCATTCAGTGTGATGACTGCGTACTTAGACCCAATTTGCATACATCAAAACTCTCACGCAGCCCGTATACTCTCGGGAGGATTCGAGTCAGTCACACCGCCGGGCGACTCCTCTCCGTCTATTGTGGGGAGCCTTTTTGTAAAGAATGACAAATGGTAATGTGCGATAAAAGTCACATGCTCATTTCAGGGGGACATTGTTCCGTCGTCTCGGTGGCAGGTGGGGGTTAAATGTTGGATGACAAATACCTCTAAAGCCCCCCAAAGGCACCCTGGCTAGCACGAGCAACCCACTTACCCCTAAATGCCCTTCCATGAATGTGACCTTTTTAGGAAAACCATTTCACAACAACCTGCTCTCACATTTTCTCAATGTCACGTCCCCATCATGTCGTGTCCTCGCTCTAATTCCGCTCCCGTTTCGTGTCTTTATCAGCACCTGTGTCCCGTTTGTTTTTTCGGACATTCATTCCCCTTCATCTCATTGCTATTCTCTTCTCATTCTTCTTTCCTTGCCTCCTCTTTTATTTTTACGGTCTCCCCCCCTTCCTCTCTTTCATTCCAGTGCCTCGAGCACTTCTACTCATTTCGCTGACACTAGATTGTCAGACAAGGACTTGTTCAAAACGGCCCAATTTGACCTTATTTTGGTGTGAGGGGAAAATCACTTACTGTGTTCCTCCTCTCTTCCTCTCTCCCTTGTTATTTTAACTTCTCCAAGTCTCCCGTAGCTCTGTGATTGTGTGTGTGCGTGTCTAGTCGCAAAAATTGTCATTCTACAGGGCAGAGGTATGCATTACCCCGTCAATCAGCCACATGTGCAAAAAGAAGAAATCTGTATACATGTTTGCACTCAAAGTGTCAAACTTGTCAGAATGTCTTTCGCTGGAGAGGTATATTGTGAATTTACCAGAACACGTATGCTGTGACACCATCAATGTAATAATAATAATAATAATAATAATAATAATACCTTTTTATTTATACAGCACCTTTCAATACTACCGTTACAAAGTGCTTCACTAACAAGGACAAATGAAAGAAAGCAGGAGAGCGATCAAATGCAAGATCACAGTCAATAAAACAGCAGAAGTAAAAAAAAAAACAATGGGTAAAAGTACACAAAAAAAAAATATGTAACCGATAAAATGATGAAGACAAAGCCAAACGGTAAGAGTGAGTCTTTAGAGATTATGTAAAACAAGGGCAGTGAGTTTTCTAGTCTAAGTTCCTCAGGTAAGCTATTCTAAAGGATTGGAGCCCTAACAGCAAACGCCCGGTCACCCTTTGTCTTCAGTCTTGACCGGGGAATAGCTAACAGTGCTTATAAGAGGATCTCTCAGGCCACGTAAGGAGAAATAAGAAGCTCAGCCAGAAGTGCTACACCATGCGGGGCCTTAAAAGTCAAGATTACAATTTTAAAATCAATTGTAAAGCGGACTGGAAGCTAAAATAGGGTAGATTTGATCAGCATTTTCCATCAGTAAAGCACTGAGCACCAATCGTGGTGTTTTATGATACTCCACCAAGAAAAAAAAACAAAACCATATATTAATATAAATCTTTACAGAATGCTGCTTTAAAGGAACAATGCATAGGATCTGGCGGTATCTAGCGGTGAGGTTGCAAATTACAGCCTCTCCCATGTACCAAGTGTATAGGGTTGCTGCAGTGGCCGACGCAAAAATGCGAATGGCCCTCTTTAGAGCCGGTTGTTGTGAGTGCAACTGTGAGTGCGTAGAGTGTGTGTGTATGTGGGAAATGATTAGTGAAGATAGATGGAGGAACGGCGGTGATAGGAGCGAGTAACGTTATTGAATCTAGCCCAAGCAGGAAAAGTTAACAGTGTTTGGTTTGTCCGTTCTGGGCTACTGTAGAAACATGGCGGAGCAACATGACGGACTCCTGCTCCCTATGTAGATATAAACAGCTCATTCTAAGGTAACAAAAACACAACGATTCTTATTTTCAGGTGATTATACACTAAAAAAAAACAACTTATTAATATGATATTCCATTTCTGCCAATAGATCCCCCTAAATGTTACAGAATGGTCATTTAAGGATCTAGTGAAAGATTTATATGATAGTACAAAGGTTTTATAATTTGACGAGTATGGAAGACAGCTTTGCACGAGCTTCCTTCCAAAATGTATGTTGTGTTTTAATTGTTTGAATTGAAATAAATTGATCTAAAATGCTTGTTTTTACTGTATCAGCTAGATAATGTAATGGTGTTGCTCATCGATGGCTGTTTGCACAGTTGGAAAAACAAGGCTGTGTTAGCAACGGGAACAACATCTTTCAATGCCCAAGCCGAGAAAACGGTGACGGAAAAATAGCGGCAATCTGCAAAATTTCAATTTGTGGGAAAAACATTAACCGCTAGCCGCATGCATTGCAAACTGCAAATATTAAACATGTCCGATGTTTACAATCGGACATCCTGTTGTGTGTGTTAAACCCCGAGGACAGATGATGATGCAGTACGTTGGAAAGAACGATAGCCAATCGAGAACCAAGCTGACTGAAGAAGGAAGGACAACCACCGCTGTCATGTTGGCCACGGCTAATGCATGAACTAATGCACGAGTTAATGCATGAGCTAATGCATGAGCTAATGCAAAACGCGAAGCTTCAAGTAGTAGTAAGATGGAGCTCAGAGATGGAGGACCAACTTGTTGATTTGTGGCAACAACACAAGCGTTTTTTTTTTAATATGTCTTCATGACTTCATCCATATATTTTCTTTTTTCTTCATGAATTTTCAATAAAGAGTAGTGCAAAAACTAACATCGCTAATTCTTCCAGCCCGTTGTCCATCATGTTTGTTTACACTAAAGTCACGTTTGATCACGAGACATTCGTGACTCTTCTTATTCATGAATGGAATCTGTTAGTGTGTGGTGAGCTGTTTTGGCCAAATCGTTGCTTTCCACACACCGCAGGAACAAACCTGTTGAATTAATCATAACATGACATTACGTGTGGGGTCTCTCACATTTTCAACATCTTTTAAGATTTGAATAATCTTTGTGGGCCAGCCTTAACCTGAACATGATGTCAGACTGAGTAACGTAATGAAGGTTTGAGAACCACTTTCCAAAATTGCAAATGCAGAAATGATAGAAAAGACTCCAGAGTTGCGTGGCGGTGTTTTGGTTCCAACAAAAGCCTTTCATCATCTTTCACCTGGTGCCCACACAAGTCCCACTCTACACTAAATGTACATTACGCTCTCCTCTTCTTCTGTTGCTTCCAAAATTTTGAATGCGGGGTCAAACGTCATGCAACCTCTCACCCCTTATAGTCTCCCCTTTCATCGTTGTTTCCATGTTACTCTGTCTTTGGCTTGGCACCTAAACCTGACCTCTGATCCATTTGCTCTATTCTGTCCACCCACTCCCTTTCTAGTCCTGACCCTCAAACCTGACCTCTGCAATGTATAAAACATACGGAGCGTCCTGTGGTCATGAAAGCTCTTCACGCTTCCATCCTTCCTCCTCTCTTCGCCTCTTCTTCTCCCCCTTTGAAGATGCTCTTTTGATGTCCGGACCTACAAACCCGACCTCTGCTCCATTATAAACGTGTACATTCACAATTTCTCATAACGAAAGACCGACCTCCCTTTCCGCTCTCTCGTCCTTTCACTCCCTACCTACTCTCAATTTTTTCTTGACCACCTCACGCTGCGTTTCACCACGTATCCCTCTCCCCTTCCCACTTTTTTCCCAGTGTACTCTTTTATATTTCGCACCCTCGGAATCTGACCCCGGCATTTTCTGTCTGTCAAGGCTCCCCACCTCTGCACCTCGGTGTCTACACTATTTATTTCAACAAAATAACTTCTCTCAGTGCCGGAAAAAAATATTCTTTTTTCCCTTCTGCCTTCCAACAGCCTCTGCAATGCAGTAACAGATGTTTCACAGAGGAGTGAAGGTTACCCACAGCTGAAGCACATTCATTCATTCAGACTATTGTGTGTGTGAGTGTGTGTGTGTGTAGGCTGGTTGGAAGGGGGGTTAACAAAGTGACTAAGTGCCCGGTGTCTTGTCTTACTAAATATTTGAACAGCAGCAGAGCTTCTCCTCTACGCTGTTTTGGGGACAGTTTGAGGACGTGACTCTCTTTTGTTTCTCCTGCTCTCGTATTCTCACTCTTTTGCTACTACATCTTTCATTACCAGCCGAGACAGCGACGCTAGTATTGTTTTCACCTTGTGAGTCTGTAAGTGTGTGTGTGTGAGATCATGGATGAATGTGGTCGCGGAGACAACCCACTATATTTGGAACTACCACAAAGGCGGTTTTGAGTACTTTGCCAATTGTTTATATTTCATCACAACTGTACAAGATGCAGTCACAAAATCTTTCGAGGTGTGTAATTGAGATCGAAATGTTGAGTTTGAAGTTGGGTGCGGTCTGAGCAAAGGTGCCAGAAGTAGAGGGGTCATTGCCCCCCACTTTACACCCCTGGCCCGATTTGGCGTCGCAGCTGGTGTGATCCCATCGCAATGTTTTGTCTTTACATTTCCATTTTTGTAGTTTTCTTCCTCCAAATCTCTTCACCTTGGTCTCATTTGTGTGTGTCTCCCACAGACTGTATATGATAAGTGGGCGTAGTCACCGTGATGTAACGTATTGGTTTGTGGGCTGCCACTTTGAAGCCTCAAGTTTGGCATTTTGGCCGTCGCCATCTTGGCTTTTTGCAACCAGAAGTGACACGAGAGGGTGGAGCTAAGTACAACCGAACGCTGATAAAAAAAAAACATTTTTAGACGACCAAAAATGTTACAATTAACTTTCATGAACTGAAAACACACTGTGAAAGGGTTAAAGTTGTAAGACAAAAACACGGACAACACCTAGACCGGACAACGCCGTGGTAGCGACCTGTCAATCACAAGGTAGCCACACCATAAATCATCCCCTGCTTTATGGTCTATTTGACTCTAAATGGGACCATAATTTACTAAATGAACATCATGCTGTATTGAAGAAGACTTGAAACTAGAGATTGAGACCATGAACTCATGTTTAAAATGTTTACTGAGGTAATAAATCAAGTGAGAAGTAGGCTCATTTTCTCATAGACTTCTATACAACCAGGCTTCTTTTTGCAACCAGAGGAGTCGCCTACTGGCTGTCTTTCTCTGTCTTTGTGTACATAATGTTCTTCAGTACTTCTTACATTCTAGATGTGATAATGTAAACTATGTGTGCATAACCTTTTTCACACAGTCACATGTAGAAGTGTGTGTTCGTATGTACAGACGTGTGAAAGGGCAGTAGTGTGTGGGTGTGTGCCAGAAGCAAGTTGACCACTCATTCATCACCTTGCTGGCGCCTGTCAGTCCACAGCTCCCTCCCCTGCAGCTACATAGCAATGAAACCAACCCACATATTCAGCCGAATATCTCACTCTCTCTCACACACACACACTCTTGCCACAAGTTAACTGGATTCCTCAGTAAGTTGCTTACATTAGATTCAGGCCCCAATTTCCATTTTTTTTTTGTCTTTTGCTATTCATCATTGAAGTATTCCAAACAGTTGAAGTTCCTGAGAAAAGAAATTACTTGTGTTTTGGTCAGAGCAGGCCAACACGTTTTCTTTTGTGTCAGGGGGGGTTCTTTAAATCGATGTCAAGCTCTGGAAGGAAGCAGCCTCACCGGATGCCGATTTCCTCGGGCTTCAGCGCAGAGAGATCAGTGATCTGAGCGAGCCGTGAGGATAGGCCAAACAGGACCGCAGCCAAAGCGAAAGGAGATAGATCGAGAGAGATAGAAGGAGATAATGAGAGAAGTTGGAGAAAGCCCTAGATACAGGGGAAAAAGATGAAAAGAAAAAAGGGGGAGAGGGAAGCATAGATAAGAATGCAGAAGAACAAAGACAAAGGGAGAGGGAAAACAAATGGGAGCAGGACAGAGAGGAGAGGGTCAGATGTGCCTCTTTGCTTTTAATCTTATCCGTTTAATCGGAAAGTGTTAAACGTCCACTTAACAAACATGCTGACACCATCAAATCCTGACACATACATTGAAAGAAGACCTTTCTACAAGTTAAGCATATTAGCATTGATAAGCTTGTGTCTTTCCAGTTTATTTCACAGAAAAGTTGATGTCAAGTCAAGAGAATTTGATCAATATGCTCCAAAGTCACACATCACCTTTTAGTTGCCTAACTTTAACTAAACTTTAAAAGGCCCCACACACCCACAGTCCACCCACACAGGTGTCAGGGTCACTTATTTTGACCAATTAGGACTCGTTCTGTGTGGGTGTGTACAGACTACACCTTCATCATCCTTCATCAAGTTTGTGAATTTCAACATTGTTCCACCCAACTTCACCCATCACCATAGATCTAATAAGCCACAATAAGCAGAAACACCTGTGTAGGAGTACAGGGAATTTATCAATACTATCACCATACCTTTACCAAAAAGTTTCTAATAACTCATAACTCTTAAAGCGACATATTTCTTCAATGTCCCATCAACTGCTACCACAACTTCTGTGTCAACAGAAAATGATGTCCATAAAACAAGCCCGGCATAAAACAGCTAACTGGACACAATGTAGTGTAATGAAAAAAAGGCAATTCATTCTGATCCTCGGGCTGTACTATAGGTTTAAGAACCACCATAACATATCCATCAAAGTCCATAAGATCACACTTACAAACACTATTTGTCCAATAGTCTATTATTAGGTCCAATAGTCGTGGTAATCAGTCACCGTGTAACTTTTTAACCATTCTCTCTAGATGCTTTTTGGTAGCCAAACAGGTTTTCAAAGTGCCAAGGAGTTGTGCTGAGATTAATTTGAATATAAATCATATAAAAACCATGGCCAATTCCATCTGCAGGCCATCCAACACTATTTATCTCATGCAGATTTTTCAAATAAGGTTCTTACCAAGTCAAGAAGGCAATCTGGAAACATCTCTGAGGGCTCTGTGTCTTTCTCTGACTCATTTTTGTTTTCAGTAGGATAACAAAAAAACAAACTGGTAATGGAAGAGTGCAACCTAATGGAGCTAAAGGGGAAATGGGGAGCAGCTGTGGGATCAGGTGGATTATTAGGTGATTTCTGAGGCAGGGAAGCTCGCCAGTGACGGCTGCTGGACAGTTGGAAAATGACCACGCGGCACCCTCCGATTCTGAAAATTGAAGCCAATGCAAGCTCCAACAGAGCAGACAGAGGGTGAAAAGAGCTGCTGCAACACAGCCGGTATTTGAAAAATAAAGCGCTGTGTTTTTTTTTTAACTTTAAAGCATGTAAACATGTTCTAGTAGAAACTCAAAAAACAACCTGGAAATAGGCATAATAGGTCCTCTTTAAACACTTCCAAGAACGATTTTATGACTGAACAGGCAACAAAAGATGCAAAAGATAGACATGTGTAGCTGACATTTCTCGGTAGAAGATGAAGCTCTGTTGCTCTGTTTGGATATGGTTAGAAACCTGTTTTGTGTGCGAGCCTCACGAGGCCACATCTCTTCCGTTTCTCCAACTTTGAAAACTGCCAAGAGAGCATACAATCATTCGGAGAGACGTGACAGGTTAGAGCCGTGTTTGTGTGAGTTAACAACCTGCAATGAGCATTTTCGTACAAAAATAAATAATTGGAGCTTCCACCCTGGGAATTTGGATGTCATTATTATCTTTTTGAATTCTTGTCATAGCTTGTTTGCTTGTATATTTTTGTCGGGATGTTTTTTAAAAGCATTGCCTGCGAATGCGTGTGTGTGTGTGTCGGTGCATTTTAGGCTACATGTGTGCATCCAACTGTCATCTTAAAATACACGCAACATTTGTATGAAACATATAATCTCCTTTCTGTTGCCGAATATGACGACGCTTTTCCCTCTGCATGCAGCTTTTGTTCACCCGTCACATCTTATTCGTTATGCTGATGGGTGTGTGCATACTTTTATGTAACATTAAGCATGTGTGGCCTCGTTTACGTGTCATTTCGTGTGCTCTTATTTGAAAGACTTTGTTTCTGCTCATTTGTGTATATGCATTTTTAATTTCTTGCTTGCCCAACTCTGATGTGTTCATGACTCCTACATTATTTCTTTTGTCTGTTCCATGTCAAACGGAGATGGTAATTTGTGTCTTTTCATGCGGCTGTTTTTTTTTCCTCACTTCCTCCCTCCTTCCATTCAAACACGTTGACAAATTCAATCCATTCTTCGGAGCCGCCGTGTTGACGCGTTTGGCGCCGGCAAAAATTGCCTTCTTGCTGTGTCGCTCAGAAGGGTTCTGTTGTGACAAATCTGACAGTCTGACTGAGCGGCTGAGTGGTTTGCTGACTGTTTGTCTGTCATTTGACTAGGTGACAGACTGATTGACTGTCTACTTTGCTGACGGAGTGATCGACTGGATGTAAATCTGACTGACTGTCTGTCTGTCCGTCTTGAGTCGTTGACTGGCTGTCTGGCGGCTTTCTCTGTGACCCGACTGGTTTGATCGGTGGCCGAGTCATTAGGTTGCTGACTCACTATTTATTCGGTTGGTGGGATCATACATCGACTGACTTATGAAGACGACATAGTGACAGACCGATGCCAAGCCGAGCCAAGGCTCACAGAGGTCATGTTTGGGTTGCATTTGGGAGGTGAGGAGTTTTCTGTCATCAGACAGAAGCAGGATTGTCTATCTTCTTATCCCAGTAATAGCTGCCCCACTCTGGGTACTCAGGGTATGCAGCTTGATTATAAAATTATAATTGCATTAGTAATTTCTGTCTGGGTCAACTGCAGTTCAGATTTGACATACCAAACTTGTTCCAACTTTGGCAGAAAATAGTGAGTGTATCCAATTACTTATAGTAAGAAGCCGACTGAGAAATGCCTTTAAAGGGACAGTTTGGGTGTTTTTAAGTACAGTTGCATACTTATCCATATTACCTACCAGCCCAGTCGCACAGCAGTTTGTGAAATAGTCACGAAATTTAATGTACTGATTCGTTTACATAGACACAAATTTCATATTGTTTTCAAAATCAATTCGTATATAATCCTTGTAATTGTGAACCGGGAAGTATAAAGAGTAGCGAACGGCATGTAGGGAGGAGGTCAGGGTGGTTGGGTGGGTCAAAAAACACCGGACTATCACCCGGGAGATTGGTGTCAGTGTCCCGTGTGAAACCACATGTCAAAGTTGATTTATTTGTCATGTAACTTCCGTACTTAAGTTACGTCACTTCGAGAGTTATTTTAACACAAACCGCGATCTTTCCCTAAACCCAACCAAGTAGTTTTGTTGCCTAAACCTAACCGAGTTGATCTTTTCCTAAACCTAACTATCTTTGTTGCCTAAACCTAACCAAGTCAATCTTTTCCTAAACCTAACTAAGTAATTTGTTGCCTAAACCCAACCAAGTCGATCTATTCCTAAACCTAACTAAGTAGTTTCATTTTAAAAAGACTGGAGTGGAAATTGACACATGCGTCACGTGTTCCTGGGAATTCTGCGGGAAACGCATGGAAAATACGTTGTTGAAAGTCATGCTGAGCGTCATGAAAAAAAAGGGAAATTGGTGTCTATGAACACAAATCAAATAGATTAAATTTTGGGACTATTTCACAAACTGCTGTGAGCCTGTGTTGTACCTACTGGAGATGGCGGTGGGCACGCCCACAGCTTGGAGAAGCAGACAGGAGTACCGGCACCGGGGCAAAACAATATAGTGCTGTGGACGGGGATGGCAGCAAAACGTATTTTAGCCAACTAAAAAGAAAGGCCCACCTAAAAATATCACTATCAGTTTAGTGTACGTGCACATGAAGTGTACACTATATTTACAATATTTTTACCGCTTTATCTTGCCGTCAGACAGCCCTTTGCGACGGGGAATTGAACTGAAAGTGAAACTTATCTATGCTCTCTTCAAAACCACCAGACTCAATTGAAAAAACAGTTTAGATAAGTTTCACTTTCAATTAAATTAAATTAAATTCCCCATTGGAAAGTGCTGTCTGACGGAAAGGTAAAGCAGTGAAAATATTCTAAATATAGCGTACACTTAAACTGATTTTTTTAGCAGAGCCTTTTTTTTTAGTTGGCTAAGATATGTTTTGTTGCCGGCCCTGTCGACAACAGTACGTTGCTTTGCTCCGGTGCCGGTGCTCCTGTCTGTTTCTCCAATCTACTGTAGGTAATACATCGACTATGTATAAGTACCTCGTACAAGCCCACTTCAAAACACCCGAACTATCCCTTTAAAATATGTTTGCACTGCATCTGCTGTTTGTGGTGTTTGCCCAGGTCAAAGCAGAGCGAGTGATACTTTCACTTAAGCCAAAGAAAGATAGCAATCAACTTCACCATCCCCTCTCACCTCTGCAGCCAAAGTCAAGGTGCTGCTGCGTCCCATCTCTTTATCCCCCCATCCCTCCCCTCATCTGCTTTCGTTCTCGTCTGCTTCTATCCTTAAAAGCCCCGTCTTCCTCACTCTCTTGACAGTATTCCCCTCTCGCTATCCCTTATTTATTTTTGTCCACACTCTGACTTCTTTTAGCTTTGTATCTTTTATTCACACATCACTCTCTGCACTTTTCATTCTATTTTTTAATCTTTCCTCCTCACTGTATTCCATTCACACGCATCTTCTGCCTTCTCTTTCAGACTCTTGGTTTTAGCGGAGGAGTGGGAGAGGTAGAGAAGGTCACTGTGGAGATAAATGGAGCTTGTATCAGTCTGGCATCTCCTCCCCTCCAGCTTGGTTTCCTCCTGGCCTAGTCACACCGATGCATAATTCATCTCTCCCTCGTTGTCTTTAATTGACGATTTCGGTTGCCCTCTTTCCTCTCGGTCCATCATTTCACCTCTCTGTTTTAGGCTGTTTCTTTTTTCTTCTCACTATCTGCTTGTCGTCTCGCTCCATCACTGTTTTCGCTCGTTGTCTTCTTTTCTTTCTTTTCATGTTTTGCTCTTCTGTTTCACTTGACTTCTTTCTTCCTTTTTTCATATCCTGTTTTTCTCGATCGCCAGGCCAAGTTGCTCAGTTGCACATAACAATTAAGGCTGAGATGTGAGTATGGAAAACTGTTGGAGAGGGATGGCATATGAGAGTTAATACAGGTGTGTGTGCGTGTACATGTCTGTTGCAATCTTCCCCTTAATGTCTATGCCTGCCTGCATAGAGTTTGTATTTGCATTCATGCCTGTGTCTGCACGTCTGCAAGTCTTTGAGGATGTGTGCAATCGGTCATTCGGTCCACTGCTTTGGTTCAGACTGAAATATCTCTATTGCTATGAAGTTGTTTAAGGCAACGTATCCTCATACAACGGTTCATATGATATGTTACAAAGAGTTACACCTTATTTTTCATAGGGTTTCCTACAAATGTCCAGCAAGATGTGTCGATTTGTGCTCGTTACATACAACAAAACTACTTAGTTAGGTTTAGGAAAAGATTGTGGTTCGGGTTAATGAAACTCTGGAAGTGGCGTGACTTAAAGCTGCAGTGGGGAGAAATGGAGCAAATTTGATTAAAAATAGTTATTTTTATAAAACTTTATCATGACAGTAGTGCATGAGACAGGTAATATGAAAAAAATCATGTTCCTCTGTGTCCTCCAGTGCTCCTAATGTCATTTGCAACCGAAAACAACCAATCAGAGCCGAGCTGGAGTCTGCCGTCTCTGAGCAGCTGTCAATCACTCACAAACTCTGATCAAACGGTCAAACTAGGCAGCGCTGATCAAATATGAATCAATATTCTGTTACTGTAATGCCTATTTCTCGCCTGTGAAGAGACATTCACGGTTCCCAGAGGATGAATCCCAAATGACTTTGGCGATCCTCTGATTTTTCCTCTGGTGGCACCATGAGGTTGACATTAAGTTCAACATCTCAACAACTATTGCAGGGATTGCCATCAAATTCGGTACATTCATGTTTCCCTCATATGGCGTCGTCATCAGGTTTAACCTGTCCAATTTTTGGTTTAATACCTTCAAAACAAATGACACTCCCATCGGTCTCAGCCGTACTTTATGTTTAGTGCTAATAAGCAAATATTATATTACATTAATAATGTACGTGTGCAGCAGGAGCAAACCAGGAAGCGCCAAAACTTTATCGGCTTTTCATTGAAATGAATGTGCACCATCTTGGGGTCCATATTCAGTTCTAGTAATACATCAGTGGTACAGTACAGGACTACAGCGCCACTAGTGTGACTGTAGACTGTATGTGTGTGTGGCCTGCACCCAGATTTATTCCCTGTTGCAACATCATCATTACTCTCATCCACTGTTAGTGCCCTAATTCTGAGCTAGACTTTGTTTATTGCAACCTAATGTTTGGTTTTGTCATAAAAAAATGACACCAGCACTTTCCCCATCTGCAAAACAAACTGTCTCTGTATCCGTACAGAACACACACACAGACTACACAACTAAGTGTTTCACCTCCTGAATGGCTCCTAACAAATGAGTGTAAATAAGGCTGTTTAGGTGTAAGTGTGGTACTTCATCATTTTTCCGCGGCAATAATTATTGGACTCTTGTTTTTTGTTTTTTTTGCTCATTTCCACTCAATGCAGAACCGGCTGGCTGGCTGGCTGAATTATGCATGTTTGTTTGTTGGTTTCATTACAGAAGCAGATGTCTCAGCTGGAATAATGGAGGATGTTAGAGTGTTATTATGCTGTTGGGTTTTTTTTTTATTCTTCCTCTCCGGTTGGAGAGATGATGAGCACTTTGGGGTCTTTCCTTTCTCAATATGAATCAAATCTTCAGACACCGCTGCGTCGTGAAGAGGTCAGGGATGGGTTTGTTATTGTGCTGCCAGTATGGATCCAGCCTCATTTCCGTGTTTCTGCTCTCTATTTCTCTCTACGTCACATCATCCCTGAGCTTTTAGCCATAATGTTGTTTCATCCGGAGTTTAATATCTGCATTGTAGTCCTCGTTTCTCTACACTAACCCATAATTGAACAATGTGAATGTGAAGGCTGAAACACAACGACTGTAAGTTATGCATTTCTGAATCACGCACGCCGTTTTCCCGTCACCCACGGACATTACGGAAACAAAGTACGTCTATACCCTGCAGCAGAAATGAACACCAGTGTAGACTATATCAGTATCTTTTAGTGAGCAGCGTTGGCAGCTGCAAACTTTCCAATAATGTCATTTATATGATAGTTTACAACCCCGGTGGGGATTTTTTTCCACTTCCGTCAAACTCGTGCAATAAGGCCTCGGTGACCTTTTAAACCCCCGCTCATGCTCCTTCAAACCTTGTAAAAACTGTAATTGTATTTTTGTCATTCAGACCAAGGCTGTGAGGAAATTTGTATGCAAATGTACAAATAGTGTCAAATTTGGCGTAACCTAGACACGTTCAATATTAATAAACTTATTAACGCGAACGGCGCTCTGTGCAGAAACCGGTGTGAGCTTCAGGGCTCTGCAGACTAGCATGTCGTCTGCAGACCGCGACCTATTGACTGCTGGATGCTGGATATACTAACACATGGATGCTGGGTATACTGAACTCTTCTTCACTTCCCAGGAGTCAACGAGCATCTTGACAACTTCCCATCAAGCTCAGGATTCTCTTTAAGGTATAGAGCCCTGCATGGTCAGGCACCGGAGAACATATCTGACCAGCTCCATCCTTATATCGCCAGTAGGTCACTTACTGGTTGTCCCTCGAGCCGGACTAAAAGCTAAAAGTGACCGTGCTTTTGAAGTGGTTGCTCCGACACCGTGCAATGCTCCAGACATTCGATCGGTGGTCTCTGTTGACGTCTTTATAAAACAACTGAAGACTCACTTATTCAAACTGGCCTTTGTGTCACCTTGCGCTGTCTAGTGTTATAAATTTAGTGTCTCTAACAGCTGTTTTATTGATTGTCTTTTACTGTTTTATGGTTTTATTGGTTTTAATACTTTTTATTCTTGTAAGGCAATTTGTGAATTGTGTTCTACGAAAGGTGCTATAAATAAACATATTATTATTATTATTATTATTATTATTAACCTTACCGCTGGCAAAATACCTCCGCTAATTAAATCCATCCTTCTTTATAACCGCGGTGGTTATGTCAAAGCAAGCGACTAATATGCCTATTTGGAAATTAATACATCCACTAAGTGTATTTCACCGGTGTTTCTGACTGTAAGTAGCCAGACTTGGGTGTGTTTCTCCCTTGAGCCAGACTGTATTTCACCAGAGTTTTGGAGTAGCTGTGACTTAGGTATGTGATGCAAGTATGTCATGGCAGGTGTATTGCTCAGGACCCAAGGAAGCGCAGTGTCGAGTGTGAAGTTGTCAGGCATGTTCTGCACGGGCACTGGCACCAGTGAAATTAAAGCACAAACACGCCCAGAACGTTTTGCAGCTGAGTGCAATTTACCTTTTTTTTTTTTTTTTTTGCATCTGATTAACTATGCATGTGGCAAAGTATACAGTAAATGTTGCCTTTGCACCAAGGACACAGTAGGCTGTATAATGGCAGAGAGAAAAAGAAAAAGAAAAATCAGAATGTGAGCTACAGGTCCTGACCGATGAGGTGCAGAGGGATTACTCAAAAGCTCAGGCAAGGAATTTAAACGTGACAGAGAGAAACCGTCTCTGGGATTTACATTAGCATGCCATGATCACTGGAAAGTCTGGGTGTGACATTTATAAATGCAAAATGTAAAAGCCTAACTAGGGACAAGAGTTGAAAATTAGCAGAAGCTATAAACTCTCTGTGCAGCACGTCAGTTTCATGCCCTGTATTGGAATCATCCAAATAACCAAATCAAAATAAAATCAAAATCAAAAGCCACGCAACCCTTTGGTGAATTTGCCCCTCGATGTACAAAATCTGTCTAATACTGAGTTGCAGCCCTGCTTACATAGTCCACGTCCAAGCATTAAAAAAAACCTTCTCTAATATGTCTGCTTCTGTTATTTCCATCTGCACTTTGGTAAGTTTCACCTCCTTCCCTAAGTTGCCTCGAGGCTTAAAAGACCTTCTTCAACCCGTCTCCTTGATCATCATCATCCCCCCTCGGGCCAAACTGAAGCCTGAAAATGTGTTACAATTTAGTCCCATGCTTGATAATGTTACAGGGCATGTCAAACATATGCTTATAATGGTCTCCAATAGGTAACACTTTAGGCCGGGCCATTGCAATTTGCAGATACTTGATTTAAGTAAGATGTGACACAAGATAGATTCACTTTTACTTTGGAAATGTGATACTCTTAACTAAAAGGATGTTTTATAGAAGAAAAAATGGATGACAATTGCTTTGTTGTCTAACAATTACAACCACTCCTCACAACAACAGATGAAAATACGGTCTGTCAGACTCCCAGATCCTAAAAATCAGCTACATATTCTTTTGAAAACAACTGTTTCATGTCTGACTCACGTCTCGGTTTAAACAAACTCCTGAAAAGTACAGTATCAAACTATCTGCCTGTGGTCACATTCTCCTCTCCTCACAGCTGGTTAAGTTCCCATTACAACACTAGTCGCTTGTCATCTTGATAACTTTGAAATGACATCTAGCCCGAGGTGAGAGTAATTCACACAGACATCACAGATGTTAAAGAGGTAAACAATCAACACAGCTTATTCCTAACAGACTTTGCCTGATATATGTTAGCGTTAAACTGCATCCTGTCAGCGGCCATGCTTATGTTTCCCTCATAGTAAATTGTGTTTGTCAGAAAGTCTCAAAGATCACTAAAAACAACATACCAGGGTAATGAGAGTATTGAAACCTGAACACACATGGTCATAGGCAGGGGCGGTATTCACCAACTAAAAGCTATAGATGTATTTTTAGGTTCAGATATAAAACATATAAAAAGGTGTTACTATTCTAACTCATATATATATACCATGAAGTAATTTATAATAATATTACAAAATGCTCTTGAAGCACTTCTTTTATAATATTCAGTGTCCCATCCTAGTTATGAGTTGCATGTACTTGACTAATTCCATTTTTTGCAACTTGTACTCCATTTTCCTAGGAGGGATTGAGTCACTTTAATTTCAGTGGGAAACACTGTACTTTTCATTCTACTGTATTTATCTGACAGTTTCTTGATTCAGATATTACAACACAACATAAATGAGCAACAAATACAGTAAAATGTGGTGCGCTATTATACTGTAGATTAAACTATCCTGCAGTCTATGAAGAATAATTCAAATTAGCCCTATGTTGAAGAGATGTATAGTAAATGTAAGCACATTTTGTTGATAATACTTGATTTGCACCTAAGTAACATTTTGAAGCTGGACTTTTAACTGAGTATTTTTACAATTAATAGCTTTACTTAAATAAAAGACAGCCTGATCCCACAGAAATACGTCAAACGATCACGACCTTCTAACAGCGCATTAAGTTGTGGTGACGGCACGTAATGTGTCACAGCTATACGCTGGCACCACAGAAACGATGCCAAGGGAAAGTCAATTAGGATCCTTTGTCATGGTGGACAAACAAATTCCCAGGTTCAACAGAAATATCAACCAGTGTTCGTGTCCCGTGTGAAACCAAACGTCAGTGTTGACTTATTTCAAATTGCTTAGGTTAACGTAACAAACATAGGCTACTTATTTTAACCCTAAAACACACAAAGTAGTTTTGTTGTCTAAACCTACATTTTTTCCGTGGTGGCAGCACGTAAATTGTTTCTGTGGTGGTCATTTTAACACGTTACGTGCCACCACCACGCAATGCGAGGTCGTGGTCATTTCACCTATTTCTGTAAGAGCATGTTGACTTTGAGTACTTCTTCTGCCACTGCCAATACCAACCATTCTTAATTAAAGAGAGGGTAAAAATAAGGCACGACAGAAGCCCCATGACCCCCAGATAACTTAATCCGCCCCTGATCATAAGGTCATAATATACTAGTAGCCAATACTGTATAGTAGGCTATATCCTACTTATTATTTGGATGCATCCTGAAGCTTGACAGTAGCGTAAGATGAGGCTACAAGAGCAAAATCGAATATAACAAAAGCTGCTTCTAGTTGAATTCACTGAAAACCTATTAAGGGAAGTCATTTCTAAAAGATGTATTGTGCTCATTCAATAAAGCTTCTGTATGAGGGCAATATTCAAAATATATGGTAACTAAAGCCATCCCTACATGCACACAAAGTGTGGTAGAAATGCAGGGTTAGCTGTTTGGAGCTGTCAGGCAGTAGACAGTGTGCCCAGCGGGACCCTGGCAGATTTAGCTTCTCAATCCCAGCGTCTCCCTTCGTGTCTGGGTCACACACTTCTCCTCCACCTCCTCCTCCTTGCTAGTTGGAGGCCACAGGACTCCCTGGTGGTTTGTAATGAACTACAGAGTCAGCAGCTTCTACTGTACACACACAGTAATGTGTGCAGGCTACACATTGACATGCACCCACGTCTGAGGCCAGGCATACAGTACAGAAGCGACAGCGTGAACAAACACACAAATGCAACGTGCACAGCATTACGCCCAACAAACAGACACATACATTAGATGCAGTTACCGGTAAAACAGCAGTTCTGGCACACTGTGTGTGCACATGCATGTGCAGACACTCGATGATGAAGAGCAGCCCTTTGGAGGTAGGATTAATGAAGCAGCTAACAAGGCCACACTGAGCCACAGTCTCCTCAAGCTCTTCTGTTTCTTTGCTTTCCTTTCTCTATCTCTTCATTCGTTGGCTGACGCTACACATATAACTTCGGTGGTACTCTGCTTCTCTGTCACTCAGTAGCCGACCTCTCTTTTTGAAGGTTCTCTTTACGATATATCCAGAGCATTAATATAGCAGCAAACAGCTATTTACTTTATACAGATATAAATGAGTAATGTCTACCAGAGCAGAGAATGAAGTCACTCTCCCTCTGTGCGTGCTGTAATCTGAGCTGTGCTTTGTTGACTTACCCGGGCTAGGCGCACGTGCCTTTTAGGGCACGTTCGTGTATGTGAGGGGCCCCACTGGCTAGCTCACGGCTGCTGCTGTACATGGTACGCATACAGCGGTTACAGCTGATAACAATGTACCGACTGCCGACAACGTTGCGGAAGAGTAGCATCCGCCCTGCGGTTGCCCCTCAGACTGATACTGTTAGCTTTGTCAGCAGTGTTGTGTTCACTGTTGGCACCGTTAGCTGTGATCCGTTGGCCCGGCTGTCGCCATGTTGAGAGCCATGTGGAGGCAATAGAAATGCTCCCAATCTCACATTAGCACCTTTAATGTGTGTACCTTAGCTTGTTTCATCTGCTGTCGGATGGACTGAAGTGGAGGGACTGTTACGAAGAGGGATGATTAAAAGCTTATCGTACAAAATTATCACAAAACTTACGGTATTTTGTAATCTATTTTGAATTTGTGAATTGTCCGCTGGTGATGGTAACGTTAATAGAGAAGAATGGCTTCCTATATGTCATTTTACATGCAAGCTAGCTAGCCAGATATCTATCTAGCTAGCTAAAAGCAAAATATCAGGGAAGACAGACAGACAGACAGACAGACAGACAGATGTGTCTTCTTCCCCTCTTCTTCCCCTCTGACATACACAGGTCAGTAGCAGAGTGCTGTATTGAGTGTGGGTGCTTATTAGCAGATCCCCTATGGCCAAAATGTAACTCTGGGTATCAGGCTTCCTTCCCCTAACCCTAATACTGGTAATGATGAAACTATAGGGACCACACACACACACACACACACAGATAGAGATACATGCACACAGTCATTAGAGCATGGAAACGGGCAGTAATAAAGTATGCACATCCATGCACAGAGTCACACAGAGAGCACACGCCTGGCCCCGAGTCGTATCACTTCAGCCATAACACCTAATTGATTTCCTCTGCAGTCATTCGGTTTCCGTCCAGGGAGGGCAGTAAATGGAGCCATCAGCGATATCATCGACATGTCAGTGAGCACACATTCAAATCAGCTGCATTTAGCAATGACTGTGTAGAAAACAGCTGTTGGAAATAAGCACTGTGTTGAATGTTTTAAACCAAAAATTCTTCTATCCTCCGCCTGTCTTCAGCTCTCTCTTTCTGTGGCACAGTGACACCTGCTGACCAACTGAGGAACTACACACAGGTAGTTTAAAGAAACAATAATCATGCGGCAGACAATTTTCCCAGCAATTCCCCCACGCACATATGCAAATACGCACACACACACGCGCTACACACAGACTTCACGCTACCTGAAAAAGACAAAAACAAATTTATCTTTTCTAAGACTTCCATAAAAAAAAAAACATATGTTGACGATAAAAACTGGATTGCATTTGGTGCTTCTGTTTGCCTCCTTCCTCCTACCTGAGCAGGAAATGGTATTCCGACTGAGTTTAAATAGGCAGTGTGTGAAATCTCAACCATCTGTGCTTTTTTTTTTTTTTATTATTATTATAACAGAAAGAAACTGTGCTGTGCTCTTTCAGCGTCAGGCAGACCTGTGCAGCCAGGGAGGATGAAAAGACAAAGGTAGAGCATCAGGTGGGCGGCACGGTGCCTTGGTGACCGGAGGTGCATGAAATGTCACCTCTGAAACACTTCAATGCCTTCATATAGTGAATGGCATCAGATGACTGCACAGTGAAGGCAGTTGAAAAGCACAGTATTAGATGTGTATTTGATACACACTTACTGTACGGTACTGTTACGGTTACCCACAACTGGCCAAAAGGAAACACACAGCGACACAATGTGATGCCCGATCATTCATTCAAATCATCCTGTTGGGATCTACGCTGTACTTTTAATAGAGTTTGGGGAGAAACTGGAGAGTCACAGCCACAGCTAAATATGGCTACAATAGATTACATGAGAAAAAAAGGAGGAGCAGCACCATTGGCATCAAGGCAATAAAGGCTGAGATCAAATAATAAGTTCAGTCTTGGGAAAAGAGATGAAACATTGTCGAGATTTTCATATTTAAATGATCAAACACCCTCAACACACACACTTAAGCCTCGGTTATACTCCCAAACGGACGCGTAAACGGACAGCTGCGGACACCACGGGTGAGTAGTAGTTCTGTTTACACTGTCTGGTTAGAGGATGTGCAGTAGATCGCTACAGGAATGGTACATGTCCATGTTTTTGGATGTGAGGGGTTGCGTCGCTTCCCAGCATTAGACGCTTGATGGACTGCAACTAGACACAAGGCACCTGATTGAACGCTTTCACTCGTGGGGGCTGCTGCTCACAACTTTCAAACAGGAACCAACATGGCAGCTTGTTTGGAAACCTTTTTCCCATATATTACAAAAATAGTTCACTGAAATGTGTTTCTGAAAACATTTGGGGCAAGAAATAAGCCACGCAGTTGCTGAATCTGTCTTCATTTTAGATCGACAATGGTTAGTTTAAAGGTTTTTAGGGAGTTTCCAGAGGTAGCGAGTCGCACCAGATGCCCCTGATTTGCCTAAAGTAACCTAGACCTCAACTTTAAGCAAATGAGGAGCGGGAAACGTGACAGTCCGTCTCTTGAAACGCAACGCTACGCTATCAGAATGCATTACACGGCTGCTTACATAGACAATAAATAAGAAGCGTGGAAATGAGGGACCCTGTGGACACCATAACACTTGTAATGTAGAGGCAGCACGGATAGTCGGTACGTATAACTTTTAGTTTAACCACTTGGGGATGCTGTTGCTCTTATATGGTAGAAAGTAAACCTATGGTGCTGTAGAGTATAGTATGTTGTACCTGTCTGTTTTTATTCATCTCTCTTGTGATTGCCATAAATTAAATACTCTTAAAAATATTATTTAGTTTTAGCCAATTCATCCAAAGTCAGCGTGCTTCATAAAAACATGTATCCAATATGTCAGATATTTACTACATAAAAAATGTGTGGGGAAGGGTGCGGGGGAATAATAAAATTATTTAAAGTGGGTCCTGTTTTTGAGAACCAAAAAAAAAAAAACAATAAAATAAATTAAAAAAGTATTTTTTTCATCTTGTTTTATTTAATTTTCGTCTTATCTTGCATTTATATCTCAGTAATTTGTATGAGTATATGTGTGTCGTTCTGTGTGAAAAACAAATAAAACGTTGTCTCTAATGTCTGGATGTAGAGTCTCTTTGTGTGACAGTGACATTACTTATGTTTCAAACCATAAACCTCAGTTCGTGATTCTGGAGAAAATGAACTGTAATTGAAAAGATGAACCGTTAATGTTCAGTCCACTGCTCAGTATCTCACATCTCTTAGAGCCAACCAAACCACCCCCTTGCACGTAGTTATGGTGTATGTGTGTGTGTGAGTGTATAGCTACGCATTGGCACAGGCGTCCAAGTAAATCCATTTGCACGTATCTCTGTTTTGGTTTTGAGTCATTGCGAAATGGAAAAACACTCAGCTGGAAGAAAGAGAAAACAATTAAGATTAAATAATGATCATAATAAGCTTGCTGAATACCATTTAAATACTCCATTACCATGCCCTGAACCCCAATCTGCTCCAGTGAAGCTACTCAAATGACAAAAATACATGACTGTGGGTGTTCTGGGTAGCTTCCAGGTGTGTACAAAAAGGGGTTCAACTTACTAATTAGATGCAACATATGGCAAATATCATAAATATAAATAGAGAAGTAAGTGGAATAATAAAGAGAACATCTCTGCAAAAACAACTTATCATCTAATTGAAAGTCGTTCTCAACATAATCCAGTTAACTCCCAGGAGAACAAAGATGCAGTGGCCTGTCTCCTGCATTCACTTAAACAACACTTAGACTCTCTATAACAGACCACTTCTCATTGATTTCGGCTCTGTTTTCAATACCATCAGATGATTAAGAAGCCCCTTAAAGCACTTTAAAGTTCTCAGCAGTTTCCTTTAACGCATCTCAAGCAGTATAGGCTGATAACACACTGTCAACAAAGCCACTGTCATTACCCAGGAGTGCGTGCTCAGCCCATTTCTTTTTACTCTCTGTACAAGACTGTCACAACCCATCACCTGTTACCCCCTAACACTCCTCAAATGCAGTTACGCTGATCAACAGTCAATATCTTCGTTCTTTCTCAGTGTTTATAATTGCCTCCTCCAGATCCAGATCTTCTATACTTAAATAGTTCAATAAAAGACTACGTTATTGATTTGTTCTCACTATTATGCACTGAGCTTAAAATTCAAGAGGCAACTCCATCCTGATTCACATCACCCAGCAAGTGTAGAACGATCACTCCACACTGTTTCCCAGATGGCAACCAGTCCCTAAAAATGATTCTCCTTATTAACCCAAATCAGCGAATCAATTTTGGGGGCTTCATCCTCATAACTGTGCATCATTTTCCGAGGTTTTATCCAGAGTCAGATGAGGAGATCAATGTAAAATTGTTGGTCCAAGATCTGTGACTGGAGGCAAAGTCATAGGCCGTACATAAGAAGTGGACGTAGTCACTGTGACATCACCCATTGGTTTGTGGACTGCCGTTTTGAGGCATTTTGACTGTCGCCATCTTGGTTTCTGGCCATCGCTATCTTGTTTTTTTGGAACCAGAAGTGACACGTGAGGGCGGAGTTACGTACAACCGAACACTGAATAAAACATTTTTACTTTACCAAATTAATTTTCATGAACTGAAAACACACTGTGAAAGGGTTAAAGCTCTAAGACGAAAACACGGACAACTCCCAGACCAGACAATGTCGTGGTAGCGACCTGTCAATCACAAGGTAGCCACAACCATCCCCTGCTTTATGGTCTATTTGACTCTAAATGGGACCATAATTTACTAAAAAGAAGACTTGAAACTAAGGGCTGCATGGTGGTGCAGTGGTTAGCACTGGCGCCTCACAGCTAGAGGGTTGCAGGTTCGAATCTGACTTGGGGCCCTTCTGTGTGGAGTTTGCAT
>CAKAOI010052021.1:23978-92993 GCA_916701655.1 Sebastiscus albofasciatus
TTTTACTTTACCAAATTAATTTTCATGAACTGAAAACACACTGTGAAAGGGTTAAAGCTCTAAGACGAAAACACGGACAACTCCCAGACCAGACAATGCCGTGGTAGCGACCTGTCAATCACAAGGTAGCCACAACCATCCCCTGCTTTATGGTCTATTTGACTCTAAATGGGACCATAATTTACTAAAAAGAAGACTTGAAACTAGGGATTGAGACCATAAACTCATGTTTACGATGTTTTCTGAGGTAATAAATCAAGTGAGAAGTAGGGTCATTTTGCAACCAGAGGGGTCGCCGCCTGTTGGCTATTAGAAAGAATGCAAGTTTAAGGCTCCTCCTCATTGGCTTCACTTTTCAGGACCAGAGGTTGCTGTCTGGGCAGACTTCATTCTTCCATCAACTATCATCTTCACCTTCAATTTTAACTTTATTGCTCCTAAATGTAAATTTGTCTTGCAGTCAATGAGAAACACAACAGATGCGAACATAAAACATAGTATATAAAACACCCACCAATTGTATATGAAAAGATAATCAACAGCTAACAAGGTGAGCTATGTTAGGCTAAACATCATCTTTATATTTTATACATAACAAGGATCTCCTGACTCTCTAATTTAGCTGACCTTAATTCAGCAGCCACATAAACGTGTGTTAGTTACTGTAATTAAATGTCACGTTCAAGAAGTCAAGTGTTTCTGTGTCTCATGTCTTGTCTCCGTGGGACTCATTCATCCACTTAAGGCATATCAGGATCAGTGGCAGTGAGATTCGACGATTTACTGTAATTACACCTCTGTAAGGGTCATTTACTGCAATCATATAGAGTTGCAGTTACAGTACCTGCTGTGGGAAGAAAACCATCTTATTTTATGGTATCTCTTGGTCTATCTCCATGGTTACAGTAAAGTGAGATGGTTTTAGTGAGCTCAGGTTGAGTTTGTGAGCTTTCTGGGGTTTATCATGGTGCTTTAACAAAGTTCTCTCTCTGCCTCTATTTTTTATGAAAGAGTGAGATGTTTCATTCAGGAACATTCAAAGTCACATCTCCCTCTGCTCCATCTCCTCTCCTAAATAAGATCACCTTTCCACCTTTAACGTTAGAATAAATATGCTCACCATCACAGCTGGGATGAGATACTGCACAGGGGCAACAGGAGAGTGATCAAATAGGGGAAAAAGTAGGATGAAGTGAAAGCCGATAACAAAAAGAAAAGGCATTAAAGGTCTTATTGATCTCATTTTATGTAGACGAATATTTAAAAAAAAACAATAATACATCCACAGAGCCTTTAGAAAGGTTCCAAATAAGTATGGCTTCTCCTGTTATTATGTATATGAACTAGTCATTTCAAAAATGTTGGTGGTCCAAAATAAATGTTTTGCCTATATTTGTGGAAGATATCTAATGTTCAATTCCCACTTCTAACAAGGCTGGTGAGACAATAGTAAAACAACGTTAGTATCACGTGGTATTTCTGGGTCGTCAGTTAGTGTGGAAAAAACGGATAAATGTCTGAGATTGACGATAAGTGCCTGGCAACGACTTGTTGTGAAGTAAATGCAATGGAACAGGGGAGTGAGGCCAGATGATTGAGATTGTTATCAATGTTATTAATAGCACCTTTAAGATTAATTTTAGAAAATGGCAAAAAATCTCTTAATTTGTGTTCAGCAGATAAAGATGGGAGGAAGACAAGACTCTTAGGGAAATGACTTTATTCTTGTAATATTGTGACTTTATTCTCGAAATCTCCAATTTTTTTTCCTTCAATGTTGCCCTAATACTCCGTAGTACATTGTCTCTTTGGCCCTCACTGCATTAGACTTATATACTATATACTTAGACAATAAACTGTGTTACCTTCATCACAATGCTCAAATGTTTTGCGACTCCAGACAGATTTCTTTTTTTGTTTTTTGCCTAAAATGGCTCTTTTGATAGTAAAGGTTGCTGACCCCTGGTGTAGGCAAAAGAAAATTGAGACACAGGAGAGTCATAGAAAAAGGACAAAATGAAATATAGGGAGGCAGAGACAAGAAGTGCACATTAAAGTTTCAGTTTATCAAAAAATAAATATTGAGGAGAGGTGCTACAATTAAGAGCGGTATTATTTGATGTGTCCACCATGTGATAAAAATGCGTCAACTTGTTAATGATACTAGGAGGATTTCAGGCAACCTCTCAGATGTTGCTTGTGATTGTGCTATTCCTTCAAATAGCACCAGGTGGCGGCATTGCTCTATACATTGGCATGCGCCGAGCCACTCTGAGTCACATGTTTACCATGGCTACCGCCCGGTAAACAGACACCATCACTGAGAGCCTCCTGGAGATGTGCTGACACTATTGAAAGATAATGATATTCATCCTAAAGCGCTGAAGCTTGTAGGATAACAATGAGTTTGGTGAAAAGCTCTCAGAACAACTGCACATTGTGTTAGATCGTATAAGCAGTGTGATAAAAGCCTCACTCTGAATAAGAGAAGAGGAACGTAGGTCTCATTGATATGCCTGCAGTGTCAAATGCTGCAAAAAACAGCTTAATGGCTACGAAATCAGACTTGGGGTTTTTTTTATACTGCAATTTCAGTAGAAGGGTCTCCCACTCATCCTGATAGTTCATCAGGACAATTTCACAGTGACATGGTCTTACAAATTGCAGCTACAGGCTAGCTGATTAATACAATTTCCACCCTTCTATTGATTTATTTAGAAAAATAACTTTTACAGACAAGACCGCAGGGATGTGGAAGTGTAAATAATTTAGACGAGTTAAAGTATGAAAACTGTTTTCCCCACTGGAGCTTCCTGCGCTGTAATCAAATTGACTGCTTCTATAATTCATTGAAGCCGCTCTACGCCGCTGTAGGCTTGTGTTTTGGGGTCTGTTGTCTGTTTTGTTTAGCCTGTGTGAATGCATGCATCATCGGTTGCCTCTGTGGGTGTCGCTCCATTCATAGAGGTTCAGTTTTTTGTGTGTATAATTTATTTTCCATGCAGCACATATACACTGAAATCTATTAAATCTTCATGGTCCTCACATGTTCATCTTGCCCTACTAAACTTTTATTCTGTGTGTGTGTGTGTCCTGCTGTGTGCACTTATTTGTGTTTCATGTGTGCACACGCATGGTGTGTGCCCTTGATGTCCCTCTGCGTCTGAACCGTTGAGTGTTTCCATGCATGAGTACATCTGTGAAAGAACCTCTCCTCTTTATCTCCACCCACACACGCCAACTAGCAGAGTCTCCACGGACAGCACACACAATAGACATGATAATTACATGTGGAGTGTTGCCCTGTGCCTTCCAGCTGATTAAAATGGTACCACTAAGTTGCTGTGGTGGTATTTTCAAGGTCAGATGCACAGTGTAATTTGAAGGATTTAACCTGTGAAGCCCAGTGGATGCTGAACATTTTCCTGAGTGATTAGCTTTTGCCAGGATTGGCTCACATTTGGTAAAGGACTCATTTTGATATCAAAGGCGGGGAAAAAAAATCAACTGTTTCCATTAATTTGAATGCAGCCATGTATGACTCAACGCACGCACTCTGCTAAGAAAAGTCAAAGCTGCAGTTGGTAACTTCAATATCATAATTGCTCAAACGGACACTATATCCTGACTATAGAAATAAAGCAGGAGTAAGAAGGGTCGTTGAACTGTTTGATGTGGTAATTTGACTAGTACAATAGAAAATGGTGATTGTTTCATTAGTGGGGGCGTAAAGTGTGTGGTTGCAGCTCGCCAGGAAGAGTTCAGACGCAGCTCCCGGAGACAGACGGCTGGCTAGTTAGCTAGGTAGTTTGTCACCTGGCAGAGGAACCATTTAGATCCAGCGCTGCCCCTGGAAACCAGCCCGCTGTTCGGCTCATTTTCCGTAATCAGTGGGGCACCAAAGCCTGGCGGAACCAGCATGAGAGCTAAGCAGTCATCTGTCCGTTAGCTAGCGAGCTAGCTTGCTAATTCCACCATGCGTCAAGGCCACACTGATTACAGGAAATGAGCCTAACAATGTTGTCACTCATCCAGCCGATAGTGACGTCATTTCCTCCGCTGACAAGACTGTGTGATGAAGCATTAATTTGCTCAATTTTACTTATTTACATTTTCTATGTGCCTCGTAATGTTACTACTCCACTGTTCGTTTAGTCATTACTGCCAAATTTCACCTCAGTGAGTCCGAGTTTAGTTTATCCGGAAGTTAGCCACCTACACATAAAAATGTCTGTTTCTATGATCCTGTGGGTAGTACATGAGACATAATCTGTGAAAAAAACAGGTTCCTCTGCCATGAAAAAAGTTTGTGACCCCGCCGCCATGTTGAAAACAGTCGCGCCAAAACCAAACCCGCCCCCCGAACCAGCGCAACCTTATCATTTCACAGCTAAACAGTACACTAAAATAGGTTTCTGAAAACATTTGAGGTGAGAAATAGGCATAACAGTAACAGAATATTGATTCATATTTGATCAGCGCTGCCTAGTTTGAAAGTTGGATCGGAGTTCAGAGCTTCACAAGCAGTGATTGACAGCTGCGTTAGAGACTCCTCGGCTCTGATTGGTCGTTTTCCTTCAGGGCGCGGTGAACTCTTTCATTCTCTGATTTATCACAGATTATCTGTCTCATGCACTACTGTGAGGATATATTGACAGTTTGAGCAAACATGATAAAAAGTTATTTTTTTATAAAAGTTACCAACTGCAGCTTTAACATGCAAAATGAAAGACAAACACTCTCCCCTCCATGTATATTGTTTTACTCACTTTTGCCACAGGGATCATTAAACTTTCATTGAATCCAATATACCCAAGGAGGCTCTGTGTGAATTTTCTGGGAGCTACTATACATGTTCTTTCTTTTAAGTTGTATCCAGGTCAGATGAAGATATTGGCAGGAGCCACTAGAGTTATCTATCTTCAGTATTCTCCCCCCTAGTGAAACTTGGCTGTGTGTGGTGGCATGTGTGTGTGTGTGTGAGCGCCTCCCTGGTAGGAATTGGCTCCAATCACCTATTTGATGTAGAAGGTCACCAGCTAGATGTCCTCTACGTCTGCCAATTCACTCTACCCTCTGTCTGTCTCTCTCATTACCTGCATATGTTTATGGACAAAACATGCACACATGTACACAGGTAAGTATTGTTTGCGTCCATTTCTTAAATGCATGTTTGCATACTTAGAGGTTGTGTGAGAATATGTTCTGTACTTTCCCTTTTCCTCCACATGGTTCAGACTGCGGTATGTAGTCTGAGACTCCATCAGTGTGAAAGGTTCACTTAGAGCACTTGAGACATAATGTGCTCATTTAATTTAGTCCTGGGAGTCTCTTGAATTATTGACAGAGCTACTGGACATATTACACTTAGCCACAGGTTGTGAGTTGTGTTTGTATTTAATCGCTGCAGCCACATATCGTTGAATACTCTTAGTCTTTGAGAAGGGGGTCCTTGAGTTGATCTAACAGGGCCGTTTGATTAAAAAGCTTGGCAACCACTAACCTGGCCCGCCAGATGGTTTGTTACACAGAACCGTCTGAGACGCCGTCATTAGTTTGGAAAAGGGAAGGCGCTCTCAAAAAATACTAGGCAGGTGATTGGAAGAACCATCTGTCAATCAAACTCTTGCCGAAATCAGTCAGGAGAAGAGCGAAAACATCATTTCCATTGAGGAAAGCCCTCAGTGCCGTACTTTGCTCATCTTTCAATGAAGAAGTACTCTCCAGTTCTGATATAACTGATGCTATAGCAGCATCTAAGCTAACCTCTTCAGCATTGTTGTTTAGAACAAACAGTTGCCACTCCATGACGCGTCTCACACACCTAAACCACACCGGTAGCTCCTCTTAGGGCATTGATTGGTCCGGTCACTGACACAAACACATTACTCGAAGCTTGACAAGATGGTTTTTTGTGTGATTATGTGATCCATCATGAGAATCCAGCTGCCGTGCAAAGTTAAGGGAACCACTGCTATGGCTGCCGTTTATTATTTATTTACATTTATTTAAAGTTTTTTAACCATTTAAACAAATTACTCTTATTTTACCATTTCAAATTCAAACCATTTCATCGTTTCCTTTACTTTAAGCTAATTATTTCAATTGTTTGTCCACTACTTTTAGCCTTCTATCTTAACCATTTATCCACGTACTGGTGTTTTCAAATAATTTCAGCTAACTTATTCTACAATCTTTCCACGTTCCCCCAAGCACAATTACTCCCTGGTACAAGCACAGTGCTTGGGAATCCCTCACTCTAGATAGCTATTTATTTAGTTTGAGAACATGTCGTTATCTCAAACTGAAGAAAGTACAGACATGCAGACACAGAGTCAAGTAAAAGTTTAGTTTAAGTGCGAGAGGTCAGAATACACTTTACAATAGTTATACTTTAATCTAACTACAAAGGTTTCCTCTCAGTGATACAGGTCACACCTCTCATGGGGTTTCAGAAAACCATTGGGTATAACTCCTACAACGTTTAGGTTATATAGTCAAATGTCTGTTTGATTGGCCGATTAAATGACCTCAAGTACCGTTTTATATGGAAGGGCACATTTTTTTGGAGATACGGTGCAGTTATTGATGCATGCAGATGTAGAACAAGCCGTAATCAATGTTCATATCCCCTACAGTTGGATCAATCCAGAAACTAGCTGAAGATCACTTTCAGATATGGTGGTGCTTGCAGCCGGACACACTGAGGACGCTGGGAGTTGAATATGAATGAGGAATCTACATTTTACAAGTATCTTGGGTCTAATGCTTAGTCTGAAATGTTGTTTTCGTAACACAAATAAAAATATGCCTGTGGGGGTAAATAAGAACCCTTATCCTTTGAACATTTTAAAAGGAAATTATCATCACATTTAATCAATGATGTCTAATTATCTTTTGATATGTTCAGATATATTTTCTTTTCTTCTGTAATGTTTTTTGTATATATTTCATTATTTGTATTGGATTGTTTTCCACTGTTTGGTTAGGGATTTTCTGCACATTTTGTGTACTTCTTGTTGTTGTTTAACTTTTGATGTATTTTTTAAAGTAATGTTAGTTTAGATCTTTCTTCCTTTTTGTTATCGGTTGCTTTTCTCCTGGGGTTGGGGGAGGAGAGGTCCTTTGTATACGCCTGTAAGGCTTCTTGACCTCTCCTGACACATTTCTTGTTTTTTTTTTCATTGACATGATTTTGTGCAGTTTTATATATGTGCAAATAAATTAAAGGGACTGTTTGTAACTTTTTAAGTGCCGGGTCGGGATCCCATGCGCGCTCGCATATGCGTGCTCGCATGTGTCCGGAGTCTCGGATCCTCTGCCTGCCTTCACTCACACACCGCGCGCGTTCTCACTCCACCTCCTGAAGCAGGAAAAGCCAACACTAGGATCAGCAGTGATTCATGGAGAGATCTTCATCTGGTCAGCTAACATTACTGCCAAGCGGGTGAAATATAGAGTGATGTTGTATTGTGGTTTTAGCTGACGTGTGTCGCCTCACTGTTTTGAGCGATGCTTGTTCATGTCTATTTAGAGCGAGCAAAGCGCGAGCCCGGTGCTGACTTTCGTTGATTTAACGGCCACAGGTGTCGCTGTTAACAAGCATTTCTGAAAGTTACAAACAGTACCTTTAAAAAAAAAAAATAAAAAAAAAAGTGCATTTATGCAGTGCAGCTTTAACAGTTGAACTGGGCAGATCACATCTTAGATGACAGACTTTTCTTTTTGAGAAAAACTGTCACTCACTGACAGCTTTATTCCTATTTTGCTTTTAAACTAAACAGAGAGGAGGAGTAAACGGCATCTGCTGTAAAGTGCGTCTGTATCGCAGCTCCTCCTGTGCGTAAAAGTAAGAAGAAAACTGGCTGATAGATTTATTCGCACTGTCTGTCGGGCGTGGCTGCATGGCTCGTCTGCCTGCTGGCTGTATAGTAGCCGTATAGAGAGCTCCAGGGCTGCTGGATGCTCCGTGATGGATGAGGAGTGACAGATCGAGGTTATCCGCCAGGGGAGTCCATTTTCCTCTCTTCGAGGAGGAGGAGGAGGTGAAGCGCTGGACGCAGAGGAGGAAGGGACGAGAAACAGACCCCGTTTCCACCCCTCCTCTTTCTCTCTCTGTCACTCTCTCTCTCTCTCTCTCTCTCTCTCTCTCTCCACTCCTGTGCATCACAACCTAGTGGGCTTTACCCGGACTGCACCGCATTGACGCTGCTGCTGCTGCCAGCCGACCCAACCCACTGAACTAAAGCACTAACAGAGAGAGAGAGAAGGAGAATCGCTCTTTCTCTCTTTCTTGATGCTATTCTCCAACATCTGGAAGCTGGATGCTGTGCGGATTGTGCGCCTGGATATGCAGCATTTCCCTCTCCACCTCTCTTTGCTTCTTCCTCTCTGGATCTGATCTCCTATCCTGCAAGGTAATGCCAAGACTTTGGAGACGGGAGTGACTCCAGAGAGAGAGTGATTTTTGGAGATTATACTGCATAGTGCAAGAAAATCAGGATACAAGTTTTGCAGAGCTCACATCATGCATGTTGCTGTTTACTTGAATCCGTGAGCTTCTTCTCCCCAACATGGGTGTTGACTGACTGGAGGAGTGTCCACCGACGCGCCGCCAACAGAGGTTCGAATATGCACTTGTGAGGATTCGAACTGCTGCTCAATAAAAATTCCCGGACCATGCAGATTCTGCAGCCCAGGACGTTATTTGTGTTACTGGCCCACGCACACGCATTGTTATCTCTGAGGACTAATAATGGAGAAGTACGAGCGAAAGAGGACAGCAGCAGCAACGCCAGCGCGTACTCTGCGAGGACTTTCTTCCACGGGTCGCTCCGGGAGAGTCACCAAAACAAAGCCTGGGACCGCGCTGCGCTCTCGCCCGGGTACGCCACAGGTGCGTCCTCAGCGGAACTGCGGGCGCAGCGGGCGATTATGCGAGGGGGGCCCCTGAACTCCACTACTCATCCCTGGAAGAGGGTGATTGCTGGAGAGACGCGTCGAATTGGACACAACAAGCGCGACTACGGCAGCAGGACTGTGACACCCGTGGAGGATCCCAACGCTGTCTCCCATTGGGACCCGACGCGCCACCACAATAAGAGGATAAAGTTGAATAGTAGTACGGGGACGCCAGCAGGTGGACACTACAATGCGGCTAAGCCTTCTTCAATGGGCCGGGGGGATGCAGGAGGGGGGTCCGAGGAGGGCGACAGGCACAAGAGAGGCACAAAGGACGAGCAGAAGAAAGCCTCCTCCAAGAGGGGGAGAAACCGGCTCAACAAAAGCCCGGGGGTCTTGGCTCAGCCTCACGCGTCGTCGCCGTGGGAACCCATCCCCAAGCCGTTGGCCCTCACCTCCACCGACCTGCCCTTTGACCTCTTCACCAGGAGGACCGAGTTCTTCACGTTCAGGGAGGAGAACCCGTGGGACGCCACGCCGATCACCCCTCCGAGCTCGCAGGACTTCGGGGACGAGATCAAGAACCCCTTTTACCCGGTGACGAGCGAAACGTATGGCGCGTACGCCATCACATGCGTCTCCGGGGTCATCTTCCTGGTGGGGATCGCGGGCAACATCGCCATCCTGTGCATCGTGTGCCAGAACTACTACATGAAGAGCATCTCCAACTCGCTGCTGGCCAATTTGGCCGTGTGGGATTTTGTGCTCATCTTCTTCTGCCTGCCGATGGTGGTGTTTCATGAGCTGACAAAGTCCTGGCTGCTGGGGGAGTTCACCTGCAAAGTGGTGCCCTATGTGGAGGTAAATTTAATCTATTCTTTATTCTGCTCAGGGACAATTATTTCACATCGTGAGTGGAGTTTTGAAGGGATGACAGGTGATAAATGGGGCTCAACCAGTGTCAATTACACACCATCCACCTTGTGAACACGATCACACCTCTTTAGTGACATAATCTGTTGGACTGTAGGATATGAAAAGCGAGTTTCACACTCTTGTCGCCTGAGTAAATGGACTTTAAAGAGTTGAGTTTCACTTTTAAAGCCCTGACTGGGCAGAAAGAACACAGGCATGGCTATAGGATGTCACCTATAGACTCTTAGTTTGTCACTTGTGCACCTGCTACTGGAGAGCCTCACCTATAGCCCCTCAAGGCCTGTAGACAACACACACACATGAATATACACACACACACACCAGGATGTAAGGTAATAGCTCACCATCTCCCATTCACGCTGACTTATATAAAACACTCCTCTCCTGTTGCTTTCCCTGTACATATAGTTGATAAAACACATTATAGGTTGCACTCTCTCTTTGTCCTTGTTTGTCTGTTCATGCTCATGAGGAGTGGATGGATGCTAGACAGGTTGTTTACACCATGTTGATCCCATTCCCTTTGTGTGCTCACTGCAATTACACCAGTGTCAGATTCGCCCCAGCAAGGTGAATGTCTTTTGTATTGTATGAAAAAGGGGTTTCCAGCTCAGGGGTCTTAAGCTTGTTTTTTGAATAGCCATTGTCACAACCTGGCTGAAGGAAGGAGGGACAAAGAAGGGTTTTAAAGGGGTTATCTTAACCCAAATACAACATACGAAAGCAGTGAACTTACAGTATGGGTGGCATCTGAGTAAGTGAAGAGGTGTGCTGCAGAAAAAAAAGAGGACAGCGAATGTAATCAAACCCGGAAAAGACTAGATGTCAGGGGAGAGAGAGAGAGAGCTTCTATAGTCAGGCAGTGAGCCAGAACAGGTGACCAGAGTGCGACTCCGCCCTCCGGAGACCACAGAGCCGGCAGACGGGGAGGTGCCATCACATCATGATGCAATTATATGAGCAGGTGTTGTTATCTTCAAATCAGCTTTGATGCAAGAATTTGAAGATTTTGAAATCGATTTTTTAATGCCAGAATCGCTATATTTGCTTCATTTGAGTCTATGCAGAGGTAGAAGGAAGTTACCGCTTTTAATGTTCTAGTGGGAGTAACGTGACGTCATATCAGTTCCGTATCCGTCACTAAAACAAACAGTAGTTGGCTGCATTGAGCCAAAACGATAAAGTAGAAAACAGCTGAGGGTGCAAGGATACGACCTGCATCCTCACATTTTAAATCCAACGTGGTTAACACTACACATCCAGTAAAGCATGGAAACACTTTGGGTTTCACACATTGCATGAAAAGTAGAGCTAGACATCACGGCTAAAGCTGTATGCTAACTCCGTCATGGACAGGATTGTATCGCGGTAACGTGCGGTCAAGCCAGCCGCCACTTGCATCTCCGTGGTCAAATCGGCCAACCACTACAACTGTAGAGCACCCATATACTGACATTTATGTTAAAAGCATTCAAACGGCCCCGATGGAGCTGACCATGGATGTATAAAGAGAACAGAGCTGACGGGAGAGCTAGAGACGGACTTGGAGAAGTTAGCTAAAGTATACACGTGCGACTATGTCCAGTTTTCAAAATAAGGTGTTAACAATATAAATTAAAATGAAAATACTACTAATTTGTGAGGGAAATGTCTTTATTCTTTGATTTTTTGGTTGATTTTTTTTTTTTTAAATAATTCCTGATAATGACTGATATATCTGATATCTCTGACTACATACTGTATATGCTGAAAATCAAACATTTTTATTGTATTAATTTGGTAATTTTCTCAAGGCAAAGTCCCTAGAAGTGTATGATTCAACTTTTTCCCTTGGTCTAGTGTTAAAAGATAATACTTGTAGAACCGCAATACTTAAAAATCGGAATACATATCGAATCGGCACCCAAGTATCGCGATAGTGTCGAATCAGGAGATAGTTGAATCGTCCCAGCCCTATTAATTTGGGCATGTTGAGCTTTGATTTTCACAAAACGTGATAGCTTCTTATTCCAGACAGATGTGTGAAGACCTGCAGAGGAGCTGCATGGTATAAGTTCATATTTATTTCAGTGTGAAAGAGTCTTTCATGTAACCAGTCCTTTTCTCTGGTCTTTTTGAAATGCAGGTATGTAGCCTCTCTGCGAGAAAATAGGTCACAACTAGAGAAATAAAGATTGCTTGCATTTGCACCACCTCCTCTTCCTTTTCTGCAATCTTGCTCGCCAGGCTTTGTCCTCGCTGACCACACACACACGCTGTAATACACACAGTATCTCATTTGCAATTTCATTTGCAAACACCTTGTGAGTGCACATACAGTGTGTCTTAATGATTGGGGGGGATCAGAGGGAGACGGAGCCCCCTCCTTGTGTTATTGTGTACCCAAGGACCACGGGATATTATTTAATAACCTTAATAACCTACTTACAGTGCATAGTGGATATGTGTTTTACAGTGAATATCCATCAGGACGTGTGCATTGGGGCCTGTCTGTGTTCATGGTGCCTTCAATGTGTGCGTGTGTGTGTGTGTGTGCGGGGCATGTGTCAAAACAGGCCGTGAGTAATGCAGCCTGGGGTTCACTGTCTCCCTGTGGAGCATTCAGAGAAACACACACACACACACACACACACACACACACACACACACACATGGAGTGACTTTATTTTCACTTAACCCAAATTCAGCCATGGGGAATCTCAACATTTTGGCCTGCAATAAAGACACACATACTCAGTCACACATGCTCGGATCTACACACGAACACACTCACGCTGACCCAACTTCACGTGTCCATGCATGCGTAATCAGAAGGTGGTATAGATAATGTCGCCTCCCGTCGTGCTGCCTTCAGTAAACCTCGTTTTGTTCAGTGTTTAGTAGAGCGTGGAATCGGCCAAACCTCAAAGAGAAAAGCAATTTGAGGTGTGTGATGTGAGAAAACACGGCAGGGAAAATTTATAAGAATGCCGCACAAAGTAAATATGTGGGTTACAGCCAGCCTGCGTTATACATCCGATACGCTCCTGTTTCATGCTGCTGTCACTGCAGACGACCCCCTCTAGGCAGCGATGCGCAGAGCCAGCAAATTCAGGCAAAACTAATGGGCAATAATTGGGTTTTTGCACCTGGCAGTTGATTAGGATGAAACTTGAAAGTAGGCTAAAGTAACAAATAAGCAGAGCAGTAAGCATTTTATAAGCCAGAGGGGGAAACGGGTCATTTGTCAAGGTTCATTCAGAACTGTGCTGCTGTAACGCAGCGATTTTTACAAACTTTTTTGTGTCATTACCCCAAAATAAAGAGATGCTTACACCATCTGAAAAAGCCAAGTATAGACTGGTGAGCTCTAATAATAATAAAAATTGTGTATCTTTGTCATGCAACATTGCTCTTTATTGGTGGAAGCCTACAGGCCAAGTTTATTGTTCAGCAACATAAAAACACAGGTGTTCATAACAATATAATGATGATTGTAGTAACTGAGATAGACTCCGCTCATCTGGTTGTTGAACAATGTCGTACCCGAATGCATTAAATATGCGTAGAATGTGTCAGGGCTGCAACTAACGATTATTTTCATGATTAATCGATTAGTTGTTTGGTCTATAAAATGTCAGAAAACAATGAAAACTGTCGATCAGTGTTTCCCAAAGCCAAAGACGACGTCCTCAAATGTCTTGTTTTGTCCACAACTCAAAAGATATTCAGAGTACCGTCATAGAGGAGTAAAGAAACCAGAAAATATTCACATTTAAGAAGCTTTTTTTCTTCTTAAAAAATGATAGTTGGCAATAAATGTAATAGTTGACAACTAATCAATTAATTGTTGCAGCTCTAATTTATTTGTAAAAATCCTGTTTAAATCATGCTTGTCTCTCAATTATTAATGTCTCTTCCCATTAGCAGACAGAGACGACTGTGTTCACACCTTCTTTTTCAACCTGATTTACAGCTAATTGCAAATCTCCATCATGGGACATAAATCTAGTGGCTCTCTACAGACTCGTTGTCTCCTTAGTGGTATATTGGCAATTCCACTAATAGTACTGCCCCTATCACTGTTGCTGTAAGCTATATACTGTAGTGTGAGCAATAATGGCTTGTATTGATTTATAGTACATGTGCAGAATATTTTTTGGCAATCGGATGGCAAGCACTTCTGTTCTGGAAATTGCTCAGAAACCCTCTCAGTGTCAATCTACCTAGGAAACCATCCATCCTCTGAATGCTCTAGGTCTCTAGTTTGTGTTTGTAAAGTTTCTTGAGGCTGTGATTATCCTAGAGGTCACCACAGGTCATTTAATACAGTGAGGTCAAGTTTCACTATATGAAATGGCTACTATGGGGACTAACATCATCACACAAGAATACGATTGGGCTCATTGGATCCACAAGAGTCTCAGCTTTACAGTGATACCCAATTTATGCAATTCCAAGACTGTTTAGGGACCCCAGTATGTAGAAATATTCAAACATACCACTTTAGAATAGGTGAAAATAACACATTTATACTTGATTAAAAAAAATCCAATCTGCATGTGATTATCATAAAGTGGGCATGTCTGTAAAGGGGAGACTCGTGGGTACCCATAAAACCCATTTTCAGAGGTCAAGGGGACCCCTTTGAAAATGGCTATGCCAGTTTTCCCTCGGCAAAATGTAGCATAACTTTGGAGCGTTATATAGCCTTCTTCACGACAAGCTACAGCCTCTTAAAGACAGTAATGTCAGCCATCAGAGGGTTAAAAATATAGTACGACTTTGGTGATAATAATATATGTCCCTGCTCATAGAAAAAACATTCTCAAACATCATAAACATCTTCAAGTGTCACTCTTTGGAAATGTTGAGTCTTTATATGCTGTAAGGGTGTACTGAAAGGACTGAAGCTCCAAGTAACATTTCAGTCATATCCCCTCTTTTGCATTATTCTTCTCTGTAATACTTCACCATATTTAATGTCTGCTTAATGCTTTAGTTTGTGCACCTTGTATACCTGGCTTCTACTGTGCTGTACAGGCAACCTCCTTGGGCTGAAAAGTGAAGCCAATGCGGAAGTGCTTTAAACTTGCATTCTCTCTAATAGCCAGCAGGGGGCAACTCCTCTGGTTGCAAAAAGAAGTCTGATTGTATAGAAGTCTATGAGAAAATGAGCCTACTACTCACTTGATTTATTACCTCAGTAAATATTGTAAACATGAGTTTATGATCTCAATCGCTAGTTTCAAGTCTTCTTCAATAAAGAATGATGTTCATTTAGTAAATTATGGTCCTATTTAGAGTCAAATAGACCATAAAGCAGGGGATGCTTCAGGGCGTGGCTACCATGTGATTGACAGGTCGCCACCACGGCGTTGTCCGTGTTTTCGATTTACAACTTTAACCCTTTCACAGTGGGTTTTCAGTTCATGAAAGTTAATTATATCCTTTTTGGCAGCCTAAAAATGTCTAATTCAGCATTTAGGTGTACTTAGCTCCACCCTCTCGTGTCACTTCTGGTTGCAAAAAACCAAGATGGTGACGGCCAAAATGCCAAACTCGTAGATTCAAAACATCAGTGCACAAAGCAATGGGTGATGTCACGGTGACTACGTCCACTACTTATATATCTATAGATATCTATGGTCCTTATATGCGAAAAGGGTGTACTTAATGAAACTCCAAGTATCATTTCAGTCAAATTCCCTCTTTTCTGCCCATTCTTCTTCTCTGTAACACTGCTGAATCCTTGAGCTTGTGCGCCTCCTATACATCTGTCTTCTACTGTGCTGTACAATGCCCTGCAGTCTGAAAAGTGTAGGCTGTCTTTGCTATGGTACAGTGGGCTTCAGCATGCAGAGAGAGACAGACTATTGAAGCAGAGCAAGAAAAGAGGCTGAGGAAAGTCAGAGAGCGATAGATTGGGAGAGAGAAAGAGAGAGAGAGAGAGAGGGCTGCATTGAGGCCACAGAGGGCCGGAGGTAGGCCCATTGAAATTGGTGGTAATGGCAGGACATACATCAGTTTGACACATTCACTGTGCTCCATCTCACCACATGCACACACTTTCAAGTTTGTATTTAGAATTACAAATTCGGTTTCTGTGCACGGTTGTGTAACGTCCAGGAATATGTGGCCAGAGAGCCCACGTACAAACACTTTTCTATCTGGTGTTCTTTCCTATATTCCAAAATGATAACTTCCCCCCCAATCACCATAATTACTATCGCTATCACTGAGATCTCCACCTTCTTCTTATATCAAGAAAAGGTCCAGTCTCTCACTATATATATATCCATCCATCCACATGTCTGTCTAACTATCTATCTATCTAGCCTGTAGACACACATACACACATGCACAAAGTCAGTAGGGTGTGCTGATCCTCCAGATGGGTGGGATGGCCTTCTCTCCACTGATCACTGCCCACGGCTGCGCTCTCTCTCTCTCTCTGCATCAGCTATCTGTGATTAGAAGCTACCCTCAGGGGGAACACACACACACACACTTACATACAGTATGGAAACACTTTGGCACACACAGGCGTCTGCGCTTATACTCTGAATGCACACATATAGTTACAGCATATAGACACTGCAGCAACACAAAGCAGCCTCACGCCCTCTCTCTCCGTTTCTCAGCTCTATCAGACATGAATGATGGTTAATTGGGAAATATGTAAATGATTCAGGGGTATGTAATTAGTAGCTCTACATAATGCATGATGGTGAGTCCATTCAGTCATCTCTTTGTCCGCGGATGAGTAGATATTGTGTTTTGAACGACGAGACGAGACCACACACAACAGCACGGAGCAAAGATTAGGCTTGCTGTTGGATGCAATTAAGCAAATTGATATAATTATCCATGTAAATATGAAATATTCAACGGGTGATTACCGTTATGAATTGGTGAAATGAGGATGAACGGCGTATCAGTTTCAGATCAACAAGGTACAGGTCGGGCCCGTAGCCAACCTCGATATAGGATACAATAGAAGAAGACGATTTTAGGCAGGGATCAGCGATCTACAAGTGGATTTTTTTCCAGCAGCTACATCTGTGCACTGAGAGCAGAATGAAATTTTTAATGTCCAGGGGGAAATCTGCCACAGGTCAGGATATAATTTAATGGAAGAGAAATTTATTGCGCAGAAGAAACTGGCTCAGACACACTGTGAAAGATTCTAAAAGGCAGAAAGCAACAGAATACAGTACAACGCTGTGATGGATGGTTGCTATTACTCTAATTGAAGAAAAGGACTCAAGAAAGATGAAGATGTGTGAGTGCTCGCCCTACTTATTTGTGATTTCTATGGATCTCTGTTCCCAGCTGGTGGAGACTGTTTCTTTTGTTCATAGAATAGAAAAGAATTCAATTGACTGGAAGTTCGTTCTTTACCAAAGAATGTATATTGCCAAGAAGTGAAAGTCAATTGTTTGCAGTCAATTGACGGCAGTGAAACGTCCGCCTAAAAAGTGCTGTACAAAAGTAAAACTAAATTATTTATAATCTTTTGTCATATTCTAACGAAATGGCCTGTGTTGAAGCATTAAATATTATAAATATAATAAGCAGTTTCAGTCCAAAATGGCAGCAGCAGCTGTTGTCAAGAGGGTTGCCTCTTTGCTTCTATATTTTTCGTCTTTACTTTGGAAACAGTAGACAATTGTAGCACATGCAAGGTCCATTCTGGAGCTTTCGATCACACCACACAATCATCCCCAGCTGGTTGCCTGGCAACCTCACGGTGATGACAAGGCGCCAGGAAGTTTCTGCAGCTCGCCCAGGACATAGTCTGGCACATAACCCCCCGTAAAATGACTTGTCGCTTTGTCGCTTTTTACGCTTCGGTTTTTGTACAGATTAAAAAGATATAATGTGTGAGCTTTGGAGGTGCTGGTAGGTTGACGTAGTTGCCTTTGGACAGAGCCAGACTAGCTGTTTGTCAGTCTTTGTGCTAAGCTAAGCTAAGCTAACTGGCAGCTGGCTCCGGCTTCATATTTACCGTATGTGGATCTTCTCTGCTGCAACAATTAATCGATTGGTTGTCAGCTATTAAATGAATCGCCAACTATTTTAATAAATCGATTAATTTTTTTAAGAAAAAAAAAGTCAAAATTCTCTGATTCCAGTTTCTTAAATGTGAATATTTTCTGGTTTATTTTCTCCTCTATGACAGTAAACTGAATATCTTTGAGTTGTGGACAAAACAAGATATTTGAGGACATCATCTTGACCTTTGGGAAACACAGATTGACATTTTTCACCATTTTCTGATATTTTATGGACCAAACAACCAATCGATTAATCGAGAAAATAATCGACAGATTAATCGACAATTAAAATAATCATTACTAGGCATCTGCTGAGGAAGATCATGTGATTTGATTTAAAGCACCAGAACAGCTACTAAAATGGATGCACCATCCACACTCATATACACACACCCACAATGAAATACAAAATTTTAATAATTCTGCATAAATGTGGATGTGCACAGACACACAATGTGCATGCACGCTCACGTACATCAGTTTTCTGTCTCTGCCAGAAACACAGGCCAGCTGTGAGACGGATGGTGGCTGTCAGTGGCAGGGTCTCTCTGGTTAGAGTTATGGTCTGCTGGAGCCTCCGCTGGGTCACACACTCAACCTAGATATAGGTCTGCAGCTGGAATAACCCTTTGTCTCCTTGGCTCATTGCTCTAAGACTGTATGTGTGTGTGTGTGTTGTTGTTGTTGTTGTTGTCTCCACATTAGCCCATTCATCACCTGATAACACCCATTACCCCTGACAGTGGCTGTAGTCCAGCATGGCCGCACAGGCTCCACCAGTCCTTGTTAAAACCCAATTAATAACAGGAGGCCATTGTGCCACCAGCTCACAGGACCTTTAATCAGGAAGTTAATGGGCCGTTATTAAAAACAGCACTGGGGGAAAAATGTCTTTGTCACCTGCTGCGCAGATAGACGGCCAGACATGTGTTGGAGATGAAAGGCCCTTTTTATGGTTTTGAGTCCTTGAAGTCCAAGGTTGAGAAACGGTACTTCACAGGCTGTATGTCATCAGTTTATGAGAGGGGAATTTAACATTTTTATTGGCAAGTTGAGGAGGTCATTGGAAATAGTTGTAATAATAACGCTATTTACAGATAATTCACAAAACTGTAAATTAAAGGAATACTTCAACATTTTTGGGAAATACACATATTCACTCTGATTCGCTGAGATTTAGATGAAGAAGATTGATACCACTCTAGCTGCTTAGCTTAGCTTAGCATAAAGACTGTAAACAGGGGGAAACAGTTAGCCTGGCTATGTCCAAAAGTAATTAAATTGAAACAAAGTTTAAAAACAACACTTTATGGTTTCTATGTGGCAGACTAGTTCTCGGCCCGGCACATGACCCCCCATAACACCACAGCGAAAAATGATATATGACTTTTTAGTGTGAGCTAATGCTAAGCTAAGCTAACCAGCTGCTGGCTGTAGCCTTTTATTTAGTGTACAAACATGAAAGTGCTATTTTATCGTCTAACTCTTGGCAAGACAGCAAATTTCCTAAAATAAGGGTGTAGAAACTAGAGCTGCAAGTAACGATCTTCATTGTCAATTAATTTGTTGATTATTTTCTCAATTAATCAATTAGTTGTTTGTTCTATAAAATATCAGAAAACGGTGAAAAAAGTCGATCAAAGCCCAAGATGATGTCCTCAAATGTCTTGTTTTGTCCACAACTCAAAGATATTAATTTTACTGTCATAAAGGAGTAAAGAAACCAGAAAATATTCACATTGAAGAAGCTGGAATCAGAGAATTTAGACAATTTCTTTCTTAAAAAATGACTCAAACCAATTAATTGATTATTAAACTAGTTGGCGATTAATTTAATAGATGACAACTAATTGATTAAACGCTGCAGCTCCAATAGAAACCATAAAAAGCTAAATCATTATCTCACTCTGGATGAATGCATTACTGTTGTAAATAAGCAGTGAAATTGAAATGATCATATTTTAGAAGCATCTTTCCTGCCCCCGAGGCGAGCCGGCCTGTCACCCTGCCAGAAGGTAAAATGAACATGACAGGGTCAAGGCTCCTTTTTTGCAAGAAATGCCACATTAACATTGTTAATCATTCTGAAGATGTCGTGGCTTATTCCTCTCTTCCTGTCCCTTTGGACGGTCTCTTAACTCACTGATGTGTCCCCCTGCTATTGTCTCCTATTCGCTCATTTCTTTCTTTCTCCCACTCTTTTCCCTTTGCCATTCTTCTGTCCTTGTTTTCTCAGTCCCTCATTTGCATAACCCCCTTCCACAAACACACAGCTTCATCACCCCACCAGGCCTGACTCTTGGACTCTCTCTCTCTCTCTCTCTCTCTCTCTCTCATCTCCCATCCAGTACAAAGCTATACTTGTTCACCCTGCCCTTGCTCTCCGCCCCGACACGCTGATCAAAGCTGGGTTTCCAAGTCCTCCATGACGGCCTTTAAAGCCGTTCCAGCCCTGTTGTTCAAGCCATGAAATATTCACCATGTGCAAGCACCTGTCCATGTGTACTGGATGAGTATTAGTGTATGTATGTGTGAGAATACAGATGTGCAGGTTTACAGGTTAAGAAGTGGGTCACAAGTAGAGCTTGATATGATGCATCTTTAACTATTAAAATATAGAAAACAGCTTTATTTTCTAGGGATGTAGAGCCAATCTACAGGGGCCAATTAAAACATTTTTAACTGAAATCTGATGAGAACCAGCTGTCAAAAACACCTCATTGTTCTCCATTAAATCTAACACGCAGCGTTAAAGTGTTGTAGCTGTGGAGCGAGATGGAGAAATAAATAGCAGAGAGCAATTTCAGTGAATGGTATAGACCCTGACAGATGAGTCAGAGACTGAAGTGAGCAGAATTGCTCTGTGTGTTTGTATTTTATTCATAGTGGAGATGAGGTGATGCTGTCAAAATCCTGTTTGAACTTTAGTGCCATTACGGCTCCGGACTGACACTCATCTCTTCGTGGATATTACACAAACCTCACTAAGGCATGATAAAGAATACTCTTGATATTAGAAATTGCCGTAATTGCCAAGGTGCCATCAGTTTTAAGGATCATTGAAACACTTCAATGTTAATGATGTGTCACATAGTGGTAAAATGAGCGTGTTTACTGCAATGCCTACATGCATTAATGCCTTCGTTAATGTATGATTTACCGCGATCCAACACATACTTTAACTCAGCAGCAGGTTGTTTTTTTGGACAGTTATAACAACCTGTCTTCCTGTGATGTGCGATCTTTCTACAGTGCAGTCAAAACAAATCTTTTAATTTAGCATGATCGTGATTGAACTCTTTATAATTTTCCTTTTCTGTTGTTTATAACAACCTGATGAAAGCCAAGCTCAAGACTGCCGCACAGTCTCTCACATTTATTCGATTTTTTTTGGTTCTTGGCTTTCCAAGCATTGGGTAACGAAGCGTAAGATGACAACATCTGCCAAGTGCACACAAAATGTTGACACCTGCCCAAATCACCTGAAGGATTAATCTGTCCAGAGTGTGAATAAACCACTCGCATTAACACGCTTGGCTTAAATCTACTAAAAAAAAAATGCATCGCTCGAAAAGGTAATGAATAAGTATTGTTCTGCTTTGACTGAATTTCCAAAAAAAATTCACTACAAATGACAGTAACAACATTGAGGCGTAACGGCAAGTAATAAACCCGTTCTGGTTTAAAACGCAGTCACATTTGATCCCAGTTGCCGTCCAGAGTGCTGGAGCCTGTTGGTGGTTTATCTACCCCACTTACCCCTCGCTGTTTCCTTCATTAGTCTGGTTAGGCAACCATGTGTGTCAGAGGGTCAGTGCGTGTGTGTGTGTGTGTGTGTGTGTGTGTGTGAGAGAGGCCTAGATAAGCAGACCATCTTGCAGCGTGTGTACATCTATATCTGTCCAGGAAGTATGTGTTTGGAGCACTAAAGCCGTGGCTCACTGGGGCCATCTGGGAAGCTTGCTGTTGTAATTAAATTTGATATGAAGGGAGGAAAGGAAAGGAAGGACGAAAGGATGTATAAAGGGGGAGCAGAGAGTGAGGAGGTAAAACGAGAGTGAAAGAGAGGAGAGAGAAGTGAGAGTAAGAGGGAGAAAAGGTAAGCAAGGTGAGACAGCATGGAGGATGAGGAGGGATCAGTGGCTGTTCTGGCAGATTTCGGTGCTTGAGGCAAAATCATGGAAGTAACTGGTTCATGTGAGGACAGACGCGCACACACACACACACTCATGCACACACACTCCAGCTGCAGAGAAATGTTTTGCAGGGTGCCCCGCTCTGCCAAAATGACTGTTAATCCAACAGATGCTTTCACATGCTGAGGAAATTTGTGAGCTCCATGACAATTTTTTTAAAGATTTTTTTTTTTTTTTTACATAGCAAACGTGGAGGCAATGACAGGCAGTTAGCTTGATAACATGACGGTTTTGAGTGAAACATGTTTAGGAAGTTTTAAAGGGATAGTTGGGTGTAGGGATGGGTGTTTTTGAAGTGGGGTTGTATGAGGTACTTATCCATAGTCGGTGTATTACTTATAGTAGATGACGGTCCGCGCGCCCCCAGAATCAAGAAACAGGCCGGAGTACCGACACCAGAGCAAAGCAATACAGTGTTGTGGATGGGGACGGCAGAAAAACATATTTTAGCCTCCTAAAAGAAAGGCCCACATAAAAAAATGTATATCTCTTTAAGTGTGTGCTATATTTGGAATATTTTCACCGCTTTGTCTTGCCGTCAGACAGCCCTTTCTGATGGGGAACTGAACTGAAAGTACAACTTATCTATGCTCTCTACAAAGCCAGCAGGCTCAGTTGACAGTATAGATATGTTTCACTTTCAGTTCAGTTCGCTGTCAGAAAATATTCTAAATATAGGGTACACTTAAACAGATATACTTTTTTTTAGGTGGGCCTTTCCTTTCCCCGTCCACAGCACTGTACTGCTTTGCTCTAGTGCCGATGCTCCTGTCTGTTTCTCGATGCTGTGGGCGTGCCGACCGTCATCTACTGAAAGTAATACGCTGACTATGGATAAGTACCTCATACAACCCAGCTTCAAAACACCCTAACTATCCCTTTAAGTAAGACTCATTGAACAGGAGGTGTGAAAATACATTTCAATGAACAAGTGCAGTGCTTTTAATCCACCCTGTCACTCACTAGCTGTGTGTGTGGTCTCTATTTCTGTCTGTCTGTGCTTTCTCTTCTCTCGCCCGCGCACACACACACACACATTGAGGGATGCTACACAGTGTTAATAGCAGCTTACAGCCTGCCATTGTGCTCCTGTTGCTCCGTTGCTTGTAATTACACCAGTGTCAGGTGCACCCGAAAGGCCAACGCCATTACTGGCTGTGGCCCCTGCCATTTATTTATGTGGCGGTGGCTGACTTGTCAACTTGCAGAAAGGCCTTTGTTTGTGTGTGATATACAAGGGAATCTAGTTGTTTACTTCGCCGGCAGCCCCTCTTTAAGATTCTGTAAGATAATGTCAGACGTTTTCTACACTGGAGATAATTTTGTCAGTTCCTTCTTTTTTTATTATTCATATAAAAGACTGGGGACCTGACAACCTTGACAAGCTCAGCCCTTCTGGAAGTTGAAATGATTGTAGATTATCTCTAGTATGAGGCTATTGTTAGCAGGCTCTCTGTTATTCTCCCCTACAGTCCTGTGCTGCATAGAATTTTAAGATATAAACAGCATGCTTGAGGCACCATGATTCAATCAAGTAAAGCCTCTGCAAGCCACCAAGACAAATTCATGTGCACTCATTGTACACAATGACTCAAAGGTTTGATTCTGATAAATGCTGTAAGATTTTGTCTTTGTCTGTTCCCTCAGGTGGCCTCCCTCGGTGTGACCACCTTCACCCTGTGCGCTCTGTGCATCGACCGCTTCCGCGCGGCCACCAATGTCCAGATGTACTACGAGATGATCGAGAACTGCACCTCGACTACCGCTAAGCTAGCCGTCATCTGGATCGGTGCTCTCCTGTTGGCCCTCCCGGAGCTCCTCATCAGACAGCTAGTGTCGGAGGACACAGGAATCCCGGACGAGCCCCCTGTTGAACGCTGCATCATCAGGATATCCACCTCGCTCCCCGACATGCTCTACGTGCTGGGCTTGACCTACGAGGGCGCTCGCCTGTGGTGGTGCTTCGGCTGCTACTTTTGCCTCCCCACGCTCTTCACCATAGGGTGCTCTCTGGTGACGGCGCGCAAGATCCGGCGCGCCGAGCAGGCCAGCGTGCGCAGCAACAAGAAGCAGATCCGGCTGGAGAGCCAAATGAACTGCACCGTTGTGGCGCTGGCGATCGTCTACGGCGCGTGCGTGGTGCCCGAGAACATCTGCAACATAGTTTCGGCGTACATGGCGGCCGGTGTTCCCGAGCACACCATGTCCGTGCTCCATCTTCTCTCCCAGCTGCTGCTCTTCTGTCGCGCCGCCGTGACGCCGGCGCTGCTGCTTCTCCTGTGTCGCCCGCTTGGCAGGGCCTTCTTGGACTGCTGCTGTTGCTGCTGCTGCTGCAACCACGCGCCCTCCTCGGCCACCGCCAGTGACGATAACGAACACGAGTGCACCACCGAGCTGGAGCTGTCGCCGTTCAGCACCATCCGCAGGGAGCTGAGTAACTACACGCCTGCAGGCTCCAACTGCTAAACTGACATTCCTCATCAGGGATGGGGATTTCACTCGCCTGCTATTAGCCTCTGGCAGACTCGGCTAGGAGAGATTTGCCTTACCTAGTCTGGTCACATTTTGAAATGGGTGCACGAATGAAGGTGGACACTGAATAATCACGTTCAGCCAGTGTCCTACATCCTCATTCCTTATAAAAATTCTGTACATTTACAGTGTACAACCCTAATATCACAGGAAATCTAACAAATCTTTCACTCATGCCCTGGGGTGCTCTTAAAACAGGGTCACTACATATTTTTAGCAATCCTGCCTGAAACCTTTAAAACTTACAAACCTCCCTGCTGTAGACCTTGTATGCCTAAACATCTTTGGACAGTTGGGATGGCCTCTTAGCCTGTCTACAAGAAGTTGAGTCAGGTTAATTACTTTAGATTATCTGAAGCAGAAACACTGTTTCCCAGAGGCCTCATGCTATAAATGGTTAGGTAATAACATTTATACTGTACAATGTACATAGGGAAATGATTGTACAGAATATGTCACAATATGTTCTGTTAGAATTAACAGCTTGGGATGACAGGTGTACTTGGTTACCATAAATAACATGTATGTATGGGAAACTGTCCTGTATATCTTAATTGAGAAATAATCAATGCCAATCACCTTCGAAATGTGTCACTGTTGAAATGACGGGGACTAATTAATCATAGAGTGCAACCATGTATAATAACTTAAATACAGCATCCAGCTAAATGTGTGGGCTGACACTGCCTATAGAAATACAGGACTCAATTTACAGACGACATCAGCTGTAAATGTACAGTTGGTGTAATGCTGCACACATGGGAACAAGGCTTACCATAATTAAACTAGCGCAGGGCGTCTCTGCAGTAATGACAGTTTGCCAGACAGAGGGGAGATTGGACTGGAGAATCCAAATGTACACAACAACACTGTATATTGAAAAAAATCCAGGTGACTCAAACACAACTGGGCTGGTCTCAGAGACACATAAACACGGACTTGAGTGGAATTAAAAGGTTCGGAACGGACTAATTGAAATCAAATTAGAGTTGAACGGAGTGGAATGAAACGCTACAGATTCAATTGAATGGAGTGGGAGGTAATGGAGCATAACACCGTGGAATATAACCGAAAGGGACGGACTCAGCGTTGGACTGGACTGAAAATAAATATCTGCACTACACTGTTGTATCATGTTACGCCTTACACTTTGGGCTGTATATATATACTGTACACTTTCTTTGGTGCTCTTATGATGAATGCGCTGTAAACAACAAATCCATCGGTTCGACTTAGATTCGCAAGTAATTGAGCTGCGTGTTATGTTTTTGGTCGAGAAGACAGATTGCGGTTGTGTGTGGAATACATGAACAATGGTGGGGTAAAAGAATAAAGAAAAAAATCAATGTAGAGTTTCACTGAGCTGCCATAGACACAGTTTAGAGAGATTGCCTGAATCTTTGAGTATGCCTTTCTTAACAATGACAGTTGTTTGAGACTTAATCCACAAGAATGGTAGCACTTTATTTTACAGTACAGTAACTACTCAGTGTTTTACTGATAAATGAAAAGCTGATTACTTGTAATTAACATTGTAGAGTGAATAGATGCAATAAGTAACTAGTATCTACATATTTTTATTGTTACATTGGTACAGAAATATAATTATGTTATGTAACATATTAACATGGGACAGTAATTAGCAATCATTTACTAGGTAATTACTACATATTATTAAGTTATTATTATAAAAAAAAGTGCCAATACTGCATAATTACATTGTAAATACAACTGCTGGACTGTAGTTATAAGTGGAATTATATATTTGTACCAATAATCACTGCAAAGTTTACAGTAATTATAAAGTAGCTGTTTCATTTTCAAGGTATTTATTTACAATTCCTGTACTGTAAAACAAAGTGCTACTACAAGTGTGTAAATTAAGTTGAAGGCAATTTGCTAAACCCCTCCTCCGAGCAGTGACTGTCCAATCACAACTTAGAAACCATAACTAGGCAGTTCTGCATTTTCAGCCTCAGTCTTTCAGCACATAATCATCTATATAGCCATCAAAAACATATGCAAGACCCCTTTTACAGGGTTCTCAATTTAAAATGAGTGAGACAGAAAGATTAAAAAGTCACGCTGCTGGTGTTAGCTCAGTAAACTAGTTAGCTACAGCTAATAAAATCCTCCAGCGACAGGTGTTATTTCAGCCAGCAAAATCGCCAGTCGCCAGCCAGAGTCTGCTTCTGCCTGAAATGAAGGACCCATTGTGTCAATAAGAATTTTGAGTGGTAAATGCCACTGTCATCTGCATACGTGTTGTGCGAGAATAGAAAGCTTTACAGGCATAGCAACAGGGTCATGCCAAGAAGGGAGCCCGCAACCTGCGGAATCTGATCTGAGATCTGCAAAAACTTGCAAAAACTCTCACGAGACTCGCTGCCTGACGACCTATCCTAACCTTAACAATTCAAGATTGTAACATTAACAATCTTGCAAGTTTCCCCAGTTTGTGGGCTCCCTTCTAGCCACTACCTAGCAAAAGTAACCAAAGGAGGTGGGGCTTTACGGATGGTCAATTTTACAGTGTAAAAAAAAAAGTCTTGTTTCTTGACAAGACTCTAAAACCCTTTGAAGTTTCATTACTTGAGTTTTTGAGGAGAACCAATGAAATGTTTTTCACAGTGTATAAATTTACAAGTGTATTGTACTGTAAATCTGTTTTCTTAATCCTACCAATCAGATCTGGGTCAAAACAAGGTTCAAACCACTATTACAACTTATTACAGTGCAGGTAATTAAAGTTGTACTGAAAACTGAACAGCCTAAACATTTGTGGTATTGTGGCAGAGGAAATGACACTTAAAAGCCTTTATTTTGCTTGTTAAACTCCAATTCCAGTCCAATTTCTTTATATATTTATTACTATAATGAATGGTGGTGCACTCTGTGATGACCCAGGTGTGATGTTCATTGGTATACTGTATATTGCGATGGATCTTTTGCATACGATTCTGCACTGCCAAACACCTAATCTCTGTCTGTCTCTTGTGCTCTTGTGGTAGTAGCACACTATCTCTGGGTGTCTCTCTCTCAGCGTGGAGGTCAGTTTGCCCTGAGCTCCATCAATACAGGAAGACGAATTTTACTACAAAACATAAATCACTAAAGGTTTGACAGCACCTAGGGCCAGTCATACTAAAAATATACGCATAGTGGGAAAAATTGTGGATAAAGGATGTTTTTTTCCCCTGCCATGGCTGGAGGCGGCAACCCTTTGGCTTTAATGAACTAGAGTTTATGAGCTCCAAGAGATTCAGGTGGATGGAGCCTCTGGTTGGCGCTGCCTGCAGTTCTTCCAGTTAATAGAGGAAATGGGCAGAAACACAGCACCACTGCAACATAATGCCCTGCAGCCTGTTTGACAACTCTTTTTATTACCAGCACTATCAGGCTATTGTGGGCCGATGTGTAAACCTGTCCAGGGATCTCAGTTTATATGCCCTTGCACCAGCCCAGTTTCTACCATTAAATAGTTTTTTGTATTTAGCTCAGTGAGCTTAAAGGGATAGTTCTGTTATTTTGAAGTGAGTTTGTATATGTGAGGTACTTATCCATAGTCAGTGTATTACCTAATAATAATAATATCAGTATAAGTGGATGCTATATTTAGAATATTTTCACCAGTTTACCTTGCCGTGCGACAGCTATACAGACTATGTTTCTGACAGGGAACTGAAGCTGTTATCTATGCTCTTGCTAATGCAACCAGACTCCATTGAAAAAAACAGTAATTTTACCTCGCAGAATACAGCGGTTGGTGATTGCCGTGTTCTGTGAGGTAAAATTACATGTTTTTCAATGGCGTCTGGTGGCTTTGCAGAGAGCATAGATAACAGCTTCAATTCCCCGTCAGAAAGGGCTACCTGAGCAGTGAAAATATTCTAAATATAGTAATACACTGACTATGGATAAGTACCTCATAAAACCCCACTTCAAAACACTCAAACTATCCCCTTAAGTCTGGATTTCCCACCTGTTTTTTGATGCGACAAGTGTAAACCGACCTCCTGAAACTGATTCTCTTTTTCTGCATTTTTCTGGGAGTATAGCTCATCCTAAATGGCTCAGTGTGTAGTAACGTGGTTCAAACTATTGATGAAGTGATTCTTGTAAATCAGTCAGTGAGACGTTTATTCTGAATTTTGTGAGTATCCTCTCTTCACTCTGAGCAAATTGTGTCTGTATTTGATACCTGAAAATGTAAGCACACGACCACTATTGTCTCGAAGTCTAGTCACTGGTTTCTAAATAGCTTTTTATATAGCCAAAAAACTGTCCCTTTGTTTATCAAAGAACTTTATCTTGAAAACTGTATATTAAAATCCTAAATGTACTATTACTGTTGTGTTGATTCATTGTGTGTATTAAGGTCATCTTTGTCTGCAAAACTATTTCTGCGTTGGAGTGCCATCATCTTTAATCTATTATTGTTTCATAATTATAATCCGAACAACTCCTCAAGCAAAAGCGAAGAAATAATCCACCCTCTTGCCTCCATGCCAAAGGGTTGTTGCCATGGATATAACTGATGTTAAAGGGGTACTCTAGCATTTTAATAATGCTGCTCCATAAAGTTGGGAGACTTGGGAGGGAGAAAAGAAAAACTGACTCAGCTTTGCTGAGAGATCCTGACTTTTAGTCTCTAGTATGGCTCAAGCTCCTAAAACACTGGATCCTACAATTCCCATAATGCCTCATTAGCTAATAGCTGGCAGAGCTCCGTCTACGGATGGATTTCATAGTCATAGTCCGTTTATTTTTATCACTGATGCAAAAATTATTTCACGTGTAGCATTTGCTTCAAATACGAAAAAAATAAAATTTGGCAAAATTAGATGATCATTGAAGACGCCATTATGTGTGTTGCTACGCCATTTGTGATTGGTCAGTTTCAGTTGACTACCACCGCTTCTGGTTTGTTTACATTTGTTAAACGGCGAGGGAAAGCGCCGCATGGCAAAGCTTGTTGTATGCATCGATTCATACGTCTATTTTCTCCGATATAATCAAATTTATTGCAATTTTATTGAAAGCGCACTTATTTCTTGGTACTTTTTAAGGTTTTGGTATAATTTTATTATCAGGCTGCAGAATCTCCTCTGCTCTCTGTGTCAGTATGAACACATGTTCATATCTGTAGGATCACATGCTCCAGACCACATCTGGAACAAAAATGCATTGTTGCTTCTTCAGTCTAGTTTATTCAGGATTCACTCTGCAGTATTATAAATAAACCAACATGAAGTCACATGGACTGACAGGTGACGCAATCGTTGGACAGTTTTGATGACCTGCCAACCCGCGTCATGTCATCGCTGCTCTAACCTCACGGGAGGAAATCAAAAGTATCTCGAGACCGACTGCAAACAATGTTACACTTATTGATCTTCTTTAGTGGTCTGACCTACAAAACAGATTGTACATCAGTGTAGAGATTATTCTGCAACTTCACCCGTCATAACGAAGAAGGACTAGAAACTGTGACGCCACAAAGAGTTTCAAACATGTAAAACGGGATGTGATAATTCTATAATGTATGAAATAGGTATGTAGATTCACAGTGCAATAAGTGCAGAGGCAATAACTACAGAAATGAAAATGAAACTGTCTTTTGAAACATGAAGAAAAACCCTGTAAACTCAGTTTCTCTTTGGGAATAAGTCTCAGTGTGTGTCCTCGTGTCCTGATTTCTTTAAGATCCTCCCACTACATCTGTACTGGGAAAGTGTCTTCATTTTTCTTCCTCGCCACATAACAGAGGACCCTTTAAAATATTCATCAGCGATGTATCACTGTGCTCTGTTCTCCCAACACATCCTACACACCCTCTCTCTCTCTCGCTCTCTTCTCTCTTGCCTTTTCTTTTTCTGTAGCATCCAAAGTGTTATACAACGATGACGATAGCGGCCGACGTCCTGGGTCTGCGTTTGCGATAAGGACGCAGAACAGAACTGTTTCTACCTCCCGTAACATCATTAGCTGTCTTGTTGGAACACTGAGCAGATGCCAGAAAGCTTCCGCAACCACCAAAGACTTGTCTTGTTCGGTCCCCCCGGAGGACGCCACTCACTCCCACTGTTGTGAGGAGGTGGCATCTTTCATTTTTTCTCTCTATTTTCTTACTCTGTGTCATATCAAGGCAGAAAAGTTAAGGGTTGGAGAGATGTGGGGGGAAGAAATAGACCAGAAGAGAGACGGAGATGTCTCTTAAAACAGCTTTTGTGACATTCAGAAGACAGCAAAGAAATGCATCATTCACTCTTACAGATCTGAATTAGGCAAACACTATCACAGTGTGGGGAATAGAGGAAGAGGTGAAGGACCCAATGCAGACAATAGGAGGAAGCAGGAGGAATTCAGTGGTTTATTGCAGAAGCAAGAGCATGGATAGGCTCGGTAGGCAGGTAAGAGACAGACAGGCAAAGAAAAGACCACATAGTGACGATGAGGAGCTGACAAGGAACAAAAGGAACTGGGCTGCAGAGCTGGATCTAATCAGAGGGAATGGGAAGCAGCAGGTGATGCAAGTGCCAGGCAGAGCAGATGAGGAAAGTGGAAGTAGGTGTGCAGATGGGTTTCTCACGTCCAGAAAGTCGTAGTTTGTCGTAGGATCGCTTAGATTTGTGTGAAACCGCTCAGTGAAGCTGAGCTAACTCAGCTATGACCACGCACAAATGTAACGTTATCTTACATGATGGGTTTTATCCAGCAGCTCCTGAGCTGTGTCTCAATTTCCGATATTTCCGTTAGTACACTTCCATGTTGTAGACTGTGCACACTGTGTACTAACTTGCATAGCGTGTGAATTTTGACAGGGTAGTGTTGTCTCAAATTGACTGTTGTCCACTCACCGGAAGCTCGGTAGATGAGCTGGTGATAGTCAGCCACAGACATCACGCCGTATCAGGAGTAATTCAATTCAGGAAGGATAAATTAACCCAATAAAGGCTTCTATTTAACTGCATTATAGTGTTATTTAGTGGAAAAAAAGCACATGTATAACTTATATTTGTAAAGTTCTGTGTTCGCCGGTTCAATCACAACCGACACAAAACAAGTTTAAAGTAGGTTGATGGTCCCTCCCCTTCCACTACGTAGCAGATGATGACAGCTGAGGGTGAGAAGTGTCCAGCGTTCCACACTCAAGACTTTGACCGTTTTGAGTACACTGACCTAGAGTGCACTGCATTTTGCCATACTTCTCAGTGTGAACGCACTGAAAATAGCAAGTGCAAGTACGGAATTATGCAAATTGAGACACAGCACTGGTTTTTAGCAGCCGGGAAGCGAATGAACGAGCAAGACTTGTTGCTCCTGTGAGTGCATCCAAGTATGAAACACACAGGCATCGTAGCTTCAGCGAGAGAAACTTCACTTACGCGACTTTTGGGTGTGTACTGTATGTCTTTCCACAGTCTTCAACAGTTTTACGGCCGCGACTTCCTTGACTTGCAAAATTTTCTTTTAAATCGTCAAACATCGTATGTGTGATTCATGGTGCAATTCAAACAGGATCAAAAATGATTTGCCTCTGCCGTACATATTATTTCCGAAATAAGGTCCCAGGGTGGTGCACCAGAAGGGGCGGGACTTCGCCTCTCTATTGGGAAAGGAGGGAAAATCCGAGGGCATCTAGTAAAATGGCAATGACAAACTGTGACAAACACACAAACCTGTATATTAAAATGACACATCAAGCACTTGTTACATAATGTTAAGAGTCTGAAATGCATTTGGGAAGTCCTATTTTTAGTCCATTATTGACTTTGAATCAACTCCACCAACTATCTGCCATTTATCTCTCAGACAGAAAATGAGAAAGCCCAATTATGAAAGGAATTGTTCACTTTGAAATACACCACAATTCAGTCTGTTATCTGTTCTCTCCCCTATCTCCTCCCTCCTGTCACAGAAGAAGCACTGCATGTGTGCGTCTATGTGTGTGTGTGTGTTACGGGCATCTCGTCCCAGAAAAGCTGACAGGCGATGTGCCACTCATCTTCGTAATTTCCCCAAAACAGTTGGCCTCCTGCCAGTGCACTCGCTCACGCTCAATCAGCCCCAATCAGCAACATACTTGCTAAAGAGCGTGAGTGTGTGTGTGTGTGTGTGGCAGTGTGTGTGGCTGTTTATCTGTCTTTTTGTTGTTTCGTTACGCGATTCTCTTCAAAAGCCCTTTTCCCCCCTTATTCAGCTTCCTATTGTAGCAAAGTCTCTTCATGATCAAACACCGAGAAGTTCTGATCCAGCTTTTTCACTGTCACTTTTAAATCTCTTTCACTGTGCTTCTATTTTTGGGCTCTGAAGTCCCAATTCCTTAATTACTGCTACAGTATATAACAATTGGATTGTCTGGATTGTTCTTCTGATGTCCTTGTAGTTGGATTGTGAAGCAGACAAAATCTCAATTTGAGGGTAATGGAAAAGAAAGTTTCCATGTTTGTCTTTTTTTGCCAGTAAGAATACTGTATATCAATAGATTTTTCTCTCCACTTTCATATCAAATTAAGGACTAAAATGAGTCAGAAGATAAGGTTTCAGTGTGATGACATGATTACAGTATTGTCAGCATCAGCTGATGCAAAGCAAAATGGGGGTAAAAAGAGCGGATAGGGTTACAGCGATGATGTGGCAGGTGACTACGTGTGTTTAATCTGTAACTGACCACTTTTCTTCCAGTAAGCAGTTTATTTCAGGCTGTGGATGTCATCAGAAATCTGAGTATTCAACCCATGATGATATACAATTTGTTGACATTATTGTTGCTGATGCACAAGTCGGTCCGTGTTACAGTATTTTCTGCTTTTCAGTGCATCTAAAGGGGGTTAGACTGTAACTGGTGCTGAGGGACAACAGACAAAAGATGGCTACCACTGTTGCTGACAACATGTATTTATCTACCCAGGTTTCGTAGTGCATGTAGTATTTTTGGTCGTACACGACATCAAAACACAGTCCCCAGTCCCATCCCTCTATAGCTGGTATATATTTGTCGTTTCCATCCATAGAGGGGAAAGTACGTTAAGACTATTTTGAGATTGCTGCTCTGAGATTCTTCTTCTCGCTGCAGGTTTTTACTGTTTGTTCAGACACACTCCCACCTTTCTGTGTTTCCAAGTGGAACTGGGCATTCATTAAAAATAGGAAGTCCCAGCCAAGCAATCTGGCTGGGAGAAGGTTTTTCTGGCGGTGCTTTATGAATGGTTGCTAGGTAACCGGGGAGTTAAGTTACCATCTTTCTAACTTTCTCCTATTTTCCATTTTCTGTTGTGTGTATCTTGCATTGAAAATGGACCTGCCATTCAGGAACCATGCATTAATAACTCCTGTATGAAAGTAACTTTTACAATGTTACTATGGGTGCAAGCTACAGCTTTGTTGGTAATCACAGTTACACTACTCTGAGGTTTTGAGGTATTAAATCTGCACTAATCAATATTTTTATATCAACAACAGAATGAATGTGAATGTGTTATGTTAAAGGGGTTGCTCATAGTGACAATCCCATAGATAACGCTGCAACCTTGGAGTTCCCCTCAGCTCTACGGGTGTTTTAACATCTTTCAGCTCTTTGTTTTGGTTTTATGCCTCGCAACTTTGCTGTTTCGGCTCATTTTCAGCCACAGCAGCTGTTTTCAGCGAAAAATATCTGATATTTTACACTACTGGCCAAGCAACAAATGGCAGACAGACAAAGCTAGCTGTACAGTGGAACAATCAGCTGCTAAAGAGTGAGCTATTTCTCTTCAGAGTTGGTGGAGACCAAAACAGAGCTAAAAGGAGAGTAAATATTGTATTTACATTTGCCAGGAAACCAGAAAAAATGACTTGAGATAAATGCTGTTGTAACTGTTGGCTAACATTTAAACCATAACAACGTTTTAAGGTTGTAATGTGTGTGTTTTCAGTTTGCTCAACCGCAAATATCCAAAACCAAAATGAATTGATACTGATTTAAACAACAGAGAAGTAAACTGTCGCAGATAAAAAAAAGTTTACAACAGCACCTTTTCGCAAACAAAGAAATACAGTGATATGAGTTTTTAGAGTTTGGGCATTTAGCATGCAAACTGTTGATTGATAATGAAACAAGGTCATCACTAAAGTTTGAGGTTATGCATGTCTTGCATGTATTAGTACTTTTTAAATTGACTTGCAGATTTACATGGATTGTTGAACATGATGCTGATATAAGAAATTTAAAAGCTTTGAATTTGATCCGGCTGTTCATCCTACTGATCTGTTTGGAGAAATACTAGAGCAGGCTGTTGCCATTCAGTGTTTGTACTTATACCTATGAAAAATAATGTACTATTATTGGTATATAAACCATGTAATCGTGAGCCAGGATGTGCAGGGCTGCCTCTAACGAAGTCAGGTGACGGAGTATAAAGAGCAACAAAGTCAGCGTAGGGAGGAGGTCGGGGTGGATGGAATGGTCCAACAAACACAGGACTTTCACTCAGGAGACCGTTAGTTGTGTCCTGTGTTATTTTAGTTTTGTTATATAACTTGCATATTCAAGTATGTAAGTCAATTACGTACAGTACTTATTTTAACCCAAACCGCAATCTTTTCCTAAACCTAACCAAGTAGTTTTGTTGCCTACACAGGTTCTGCACTGCGGGGGCTTGCGCAGGTACACTGATCGCTTGTGTTGCTGAACATTCGTAGGAAAATGCACGAAAAATAACAAATCACAGTTTGAAAGACATCATACGAACCGTTGTATGAGAATATGTTGACTAGAAGACAACTTTGAAGACAACTTTGCCTTGTAACAACCTATTCCTTTCATATGAACTATAGACACCCTCAACAAAATAGGCATACGTGCATGCAAAGACAAGCATATCGAAACATGCAGTCATGCAGACAGTCAAGCAGTACCAGGGACACATATGAGCAGATGTACGCACACATTACCCAGTAGCTGGGGTTTTAAACCAATATTACATGTGAGTATTTACTTAGTGAGGCTTTTCATTTTGAAGAGTTATATTGCAAAGATATATTGAGGCTGTGCTTTGGGAACCGCTCAGTAATATCCCTCCCTATTTCCCTCTCATCCTCCCACTCCCTCTCCTTCTATACCTCTCTGCCTCTCCCATCCATTCATTTCTCATCTTCACTGAGCTCCATCCTGCCCTCTCATACATTTTAATGGCGGCGGTTTGATCCGGCTGGTCAAAAAAAACATTCAAATGCGTCCGCTCATATTGAATAAATACATAATTTACCAACACAAGTCAACTACTGTTCAGTGTTGTGGAAAAGACAAGATAAATATTTCACTTTCTGAAGAGTGGGTAGAATAGGATTTAGTCAGAGATGAGATGCTGAGTCGTGTGTGGCTGCCAAATGTAAGAAGTGTTTTTATTATTCTAAATGCAACAGAGAACCATTGTTGGATGACTGTTAGTGTCTCATGCATACAATTTTACCTTGCAGGCACAAGAAAATTGTATTGAAAAAGAAAAACAGAGCATATGGGAGATGAAAATGATGCTATTATTCAGTTAATAACTTCACCTAAGATGTCTGAAATGCAGTACATTCAAATAGTGAAACAAACTGCATTACATTTTGTTAAAGTTCTGTTCATCCATACATTTTCTCACTGCTCGTCAGGGTCAAGCTAAGCGAGGTAGCACGTATGTCCTCCAAAGGCATTCCCAGGTCAGATGGGAGATATAATTCTGGGGCATTTTCTGGCACTGCCTGGAGGTCTCCTCTTAGCTGTATGTGCCTCTCCATGGGATCAGATACCCGAAGCTCCCCAAAAGGCTCTTTTTAAAGCAGAAGAGCAGTTCCTCTACTCCAAGTTCACCTTTACCTGAGGACGGGCCTAAGCTTATTTCAGCCGTATACTGTCATTTTCAAGCCGTGGCTCTAAGGATGGCAAAGTGTGTCAGTCATTCTGTCTATCCATCAGTCACTTTTGAGTCTTTCAACTCTCCACATGGCAGCTTCCTAAAACCATAGACTGTATATGAGAAGTGGACGTAGTCAACGTGACGTCACCCGTTGGTTTGTGGACTGCCGTTTTGAGGCCTCGAGCTTGGGTTTTTTGGCCGTCGCAATTTTTGTTTTTTGGCAGTCGCCATCTTATTTTTTGCAACCAGAAATTACACGAGAGGGTGGAGCTAAGTACAACCAAACACTGACATTTTTACACGACCAAAATGTTACAATTAACTTTCATGAACTGGAAACACACTGTGAAAATTGTAAGATGAAAACACGGACAACTCAAGTAAATCAAGTGAGAAGTAGGCTCATTTTCTCATAGACTTCTATCCAATCAGACTTCTTTTTGCAACCAGAGGAGTCGCCCCCTGCTGGCTATTAGAAAGAATGCAAGTTTAAGGCATTTCGGCATTGGCTTCACTTTTCAGACCAAGGAGTTGACCACTGGCTATAACTCTGCTCAGTAGAAAAGCATTGTTGTGTGTGTGTGTGTGTGTGTATGTGTTCACACTTAAGCTGATTAGTGTTATGTACAGTATATATGATGTAGGCTTGTCAGGTCTATTATTTTCCATATGTATACTGCATAATGGCCCTTTTTCTAAAAATGCAAAACATGTTGCATTGAAGAAAACTTGCAAAATATTAATGTTGATTCTCAATCATTAAAACATTCCATGCAAAACAAGTATTTAACACGCCCTGAAAACCTTCATTCTTCAGTGTGCAGCGCAGCAACACTGTTACACAGATGAGCACATGCACACTGACAGATCAGGTCACACACCCACACACACACACACACACACACTCGCTGCTCATCATGTTTATGGATAAGACCAAACCAGACGAGATGTGACTCAGTGGGTCGAAACCTCATCTCCTGCTCATTTCCAGTCTCTGTGAGTCGACATGTCAGTTGGATGTAAGTTAACACGGGTGAGAGCGAGAGCAGCGCCGTGTCACTCTGCGCAGTGGGTCTTTTGATTGTCTCCTTTGTTCAGCTAAAGACCATCTTCCTGTCCCTTCAATCTGGTCCTGAACTGAAAAATGCACTTTCAAAGAGCAATATTAGACTCCCTTCTTTACTTCTGTTGTGGCACTTACATGCCATTTTTACTTACTAACGTCCTTGTGAGGTCATAAAACATTTTTTTATCAATGTTATGTACATTTTTCAGATGATTTTTTTTGAGAGGGTGAAAGTGTTGTGTTTGAAACATTATTTAAGATATTAATTTTTATGAGAATTAAAATTTTAACCTTGTTCCGTTAGTGCATTTTGACTACCTGCTGCTTTTGGTAATGAATAGACTCATGCAATAGGTGTGTCACGCAGAGAAACAGCTCATAAACCTAAAGAGAAAATGTATAACAGACGCCTGTGCTGCAGCCATTAATATAAAAGAGTACAGATGGGTCATAATCACCGTGTGCACAGCCACCTACTTTCCACTTTTGGCACCTGATTACTCTTGTTGCTATGGATACTATTCATGCTATAACCACTACATCTTGTGCCAATTAAGGATATATTCAAGTTACCTCGACTCAAAGCGGGTTTGCCTCCCCTTTAAGTGTCTACTGTACCAGTGCAGTCCATGTTTCATATATGTACAGAAGAAAATCTTCATGAAAATGTCCATTCAATCCATGTTGTATGTTATATACCCAGGTCTTAGGCCACAACAGACATAATAAAGTTTTAACAAAAGATACTTTATTAAACCAAATGGAAGTAAATGAAGATGTGAACTAAGGATTATTAAGCTGTGGGTTGTGGGTGTCAGTATAATCAGTGGTGTAAGTGTGCATGAGGGATGAATGTGTGTGCGTGGGTGTTGTACGGTGCAACACAAGGCGTAAGAATAAGCTTAAGATAGCATACTAAACTAAACATACTGGTGCCTGTAGGGAGAAGGAAGAGAACTGCAGCAGTAGCAGTAACAGCAGCAGCAAGGCAGACAGAGGCTGTATTCAAAACGGCATACTATACTAGTATGTACTGATTTGACCAAAATGTAGCATGTGGTATGCAGTATGCTAACAAAAGATAAATCTACAGTATGCTAAAAATATCCGGTAGTTGTACTGATTTGGAAAAGAATCTCCAGTATGCATCGGACCAGTCTACCTCGCCTACTGTATCCCACAATGCAAAGCGCTGGAATGGTACAGTCACAACAACAGCAGCCAAAAATGGCACGTTTTTTTACAGTCTAGCTATTTCATCACTTAAAGGGACTGTTTGTAACTTTTTACACGTATAAATCTACCAGGTCAGTGTCCCATGCGCGCTCGTATGTGGCTACGCTGTTCAGTGCCTTCACTCACACAATGCGCGCGTTTTCGCTGCACCTCACGTTCATGCGCGCACACTACACATTGCAGAAGAGTTAGTTTAGCTCTGAGAATATCTAGTGAATGTACAGTGGACGTTTGTGCTGAAATAAATGCTGCAGCTCTTCCAGACCAGCAGAGGTTTTCCGTGTCTTGTGAAGTGACGGGGCTCCGTAGCGAGTAACGTCATCGTCTCCGACCGGGTGCCGCTGTTTCCCTCCGGCCGTGGTCGGGAGACGATAACGTTTCTTTTCATTTTCTTTTCTGCTTCAGCCCCGCTGCTTCAGCCCCGGAGGCTGAAGTAGCGGGGCTGAAGCAGGAAAAGACAACACTAGTATCAGCACTGATACATGGAGAGACCTTCGTCTGGTCAGCTAACGTTACTGCCAAGCAACTGAAATATAGAGTGATATTGTGGTTTTAGCTGACATGTATCGCCTCACTGTTTTGAGCGATGCTCGTTCATGTCTATTTAGAGCGAGCCCGACGCTGACTTTCGTTGACTTAACGGCCACATGTGTCGCTCTTAACAAGCATTTCTGAAAGTTACAAATAGTCCCTTTAATTCACTTCTGGGAGAAATCAGCTTTGCGGTTTTACGAGTTGAGAAGCTCCGCAAACTGCCGTGACAGCTAGCTAGTGCTTTCCGGGGTCGCTACCAGCCAGCCGAGTGGTCGCGCTCAATGACCCTGCTATGAGCTGGCTGTGGGGCTCTCTCTCTAGGGACAAGCACAGATCTATTAATCTACTAAACTATTCCATGTTCAAGCACCAGATGGATTTAAATTGAATTGAAAAACCCAGGTAGCTTTTAACATTGTTAATATTTCCTTTTTGAGTGAAACATCTAATGGTTTCTATGACCCCATGGTGCCTTTTTAAATGCTCCAGAAGTATCAGTGTGACTATAATATTGCTCAATATTTTTCAGTTTCTTTACAGATACGTACTCTTTTTGCGTGATGGTAGGATAGGTGAACCTTGGGAAAAGGAGTAGGCTACTGTAGCTTTTGTTTGCCTGTCATTCATTTCTAGGTCACTGGGAGAACTGAATGCTTGGCTGAGCTTGAGACGTGCTCAATGAAGGATCTCCACATCACCATTCCTGTGTGTGTGGATGTACGTGCCTGTGTGTGTGTGTGTGTGTGTGCAGTGAAGCAAAGGACCTTCACCCCAAATCCACAAGGAACACACACTCACACATAAATCTCTCTGATGCACATTCGACCCTTCAGTTTTCATGTCTCCAGCTCATCACACACATGCCCACACACCCACACCCACACACACACACGCCACCTACTGTATCAGCCTTTAGTGCAATAAAAGGTGGTCTTTCTTTACCTGCTGTCTCTTTCCATCTCAGAGATTTTAAGCTGCTACTTTGTTAAAGCACTGAGGCTGATGGGGATACGTTTCACTTCAAAGGTCTTTTCTCTTCCCTCCTCCTCCAGGGCCGAGGCTGAACTGCAGGTCAGCACATCTGGGACGGCTAGTTAGAGAGAGGGCGAGGTGGACGGTGACTAAAAGAGTCACACTCAACTGTAAAGATCTACTGGTATTCGCTTGTACACTGCAAACATACATGTTCATCTTGACTTTATTACCAAATTGATGCTGATGTCACTAAGTGTCCCTCTAAGATCTCTGTTGTCTCTACTTAGTCCATGAGCCAGACCCCCAAAATTTGGCCGCCGTGCCACTTTGGAGGGGCCAAGTCTCATAGTGATTTTTTTTAAAGGTCTACGTCCCTAGTGTTGGAAAATGCATGATAGCATTGCACCAATGGTAGCTTTCTATGTGCTATCACTCCTTGGCTGCCACGGGGCGTTTTTGCGATGGCTCCATATTTGAAAATGTCCAGGGCTCCAAATTGTTCAAGTGTACCAAGTGTCATGCCATTATAAAAAAGTGAACATAATTTTTACATATCACCTGGAATATAGCCCGTTGCTACTGAATCGGGGCCTCATCAGTTGTAACATGTTTATATTGACAATGAGGTAAGAGTGGGGAAACATAAAATAAGAGATAGAGAATTAATTTCATAAGAAAGTTTTTTGAGTTTTTGAATTATTTTGTGTTTCTGCTGCTAAGAAAGCCATTTACAAACGGCCCCAGTAACAGAATTCAATGCAAAGTTCTGACATTCTATTAAATACAAACTGCACAAAGTTACGTTTATTCTGATGAGAAATGTTGTTATTGTTGTTAGTCATGTAATATATCATTTTAAAGCTCTTTTTGTGCTCTTTATGTTGGAACTATCCATGTGCACATCAGATCAATATGAAGTCTGTTATAAGGGCATTTAGAGTGGCATTAAGAATTTGCCCGATTACAGCATTAGAGGTCAAAGGTCAAATTCTCTTGACCTCAGTGTCATAACAATGTGACCGATGGATAGATTATAGTCTAAGCTTTACAATGACATATAACTTCATGATAGTGTGTGTTGGTTACCCTCTTTTATACTGGATTTATGTGTAAAATGGAGAAAAAAGATGGAAAAATTGTAATGATGGAGGGATGAAAAAAGGAGTGATAGCACATAGAAAGCTACCATTGCTGCAATGCTATCATGCATTTTCCAACACTAGGGACATAGACCTTTAAAAAAATCACTATGAGACATGATCCCTCATGGAAGTGGCACGACCAACCCCCTGGCTCATGGACTAATTTGGATGGTGACATTTTCAGAACAAGTGAAGAGACGTATCGATGGCAAGCAACGTTATTCAATTCACGGAGTTACATGTGGAGCTTGTGAGGTTACAGGTTACAGGACTACTCCCTGTGAGTTTTCACAGTCTGGTCATTTCCCGTCACAACCGGACGGACCCATGAAAGAGAGGCAGCTAACACTAGCTAGCCCTCCTCCTTTATGTAATGCAGAGCGGGCAAGCTAAGCTAACTAGCTTCCTCTTTCCAAGCAGAATACAAACATGCAGGATGGGTCCTCCCAAATGTTGAATGTTGTAAAGCAGGGGTGGCCAACATGGTGCCCGTGAGCGCCTGGTTGCCCTTAGATAGCCAATGAGTCACAGGTAGAGTTATTTCTTTTTCTGAGTCTAGCGTATTTTTTTAAAATCTTTGCAATGGGAGAACCACGTATTTACAGTACACTATGTTACAAACGGCAGCAGTGCAAGACGCTGAGACGCCTTTTTTTTTTTGGTCGCTGAGAGTTGAACAAGCTTCGCTCGGCACCGTCACTTTTTACCCAGCCGTCCAATCACAGTGGAGGAGGGGCGGGACAAATACTAGGAAAGTAGCCTACTCCTTGAACCTGGCTTGTAATGTGTTTGCTGCGGTGGTGTTAGTGTGTTTGCTTTGTTTGGTATGCTCTATTAGGTGTCATATTTGTAAGTTTTATCTGTGATTAGTTATTCCTAAGGTTTTTATTCTTGTATTTGTATAGGTATATATATGTTTGTTTTTATATGTATTTAATGTGGACCCCAGGAAGATAGCTGGTTGCTATGGCACCAACTAATGAGGATCCTTAATAAAATAAAATAATGACATTTTTCCTCAACCACAAAATCTCTCATATACCACAGACTGGCTGGGTTGTCCTCTCTCCCATACATGCTTCAGCCTTCCCTTCATCCGGAGCAAATACTCTAACTTGCGCCGACATCTTTACTTCCACAGATCAGTCCGTATCATAGCAACCAGGCGCAACCAAAGCTCTCAGCTGGGCGTTTTCACCACCAAATGCACCAAATGCACACTTTGGTGGACACACAACTTTGTATAACAATGTGACAAATGATATTGTATGACTTAATTAAATTACTAATTAAACATGATTAACAGTGATTGTGATGAATCATTAACAATAATCAGTGAACATAGACAGAGAGACTTGTAATATACTGTATGTGTAGCCTATTAAATGCATAATATTCATTATTTAAAGGCATATTATTCAGGAAGATTATATCAAACAAGTAGCCCTCCATATTCCTCTATATAGCTCTCAGTCTCTAAAAGGTTGGTGACCTCTGTTGTAAAGAGACAGACAGCTAAAATCGCTAACGGCACATAACCAATGTTATGTGGACTTAAAAATGATTTTAAAAAGTTCATTGTTCAAAGGCTAAACAGGGTTATGACATGCTCCAGTCAGTAGTGCACCAGTTTACCATGCATCTCCTATAGCAACGCCTCACCTAGCAACACAAAAATGTGCACAAAAGCTGCAGTATCATTACAGTTTGTATTTCCTTACACACAAAAATAATCATTATTGTAATAATCTTCAGTTTCTATTCTGTCATTCATACATTATGTATACAATAGATAGCCTTCACTAATGTGAATCCTACGATCTTATTGTCTCGAAGCAAGAAAAGTACTTTCAAAATATCCAACCGAAGTTTAATCATTTTTTAAACAAGTAACAAGATAATTTTACACTGTGATCCCATGCATTATTTATAGAAGGAACATTTGCCTACTTCGGTTTGAGATGTTTAAACGTGTCTCAGTCCCTCCAGCAAGGCACAAAACCACATTTAAATTCTGTCTGCAAATGACGGAAGGCCAGCAAGCAAGTTAAATATGCAACCCTTCAGCAGACAATAATGGCTTGGCTCATTGTGCAGACACGATGAGATATTTGAATTTCTACTCAGACAAGATTTTATTGATTCTTATGATGGGGTTTCAAGAAAAGGGAGAGCCTCAGCCCAAAATGAGATATCTGCTGGATAACAAAAACACTTTTTCATAGGACAAACTAAATATAGACCATGGCAAATGGAAAAAAAAGTGACTCTTATATCACAAGTACTAATAGAATAGTATGAATAGGCTTATTGATTTTGGTTTAACACCCAGGAAAACTGGATTACACCAAGATTTTGTAAAAAGAAGCAGATTTTTCACCTCAAAAAATTGCATTTCCTCCTGCCAGAACACAATGTTCGCAGCAGTTTTCATTAAGCACAGCTCAGAAAAATGCATCCAATTATAGGAAGTGAGGTAAAAAAAAATGGAAAGAAAATGCAAATGAGCGGCTGATTATGCTCAAAGTAAGTAAAAAATATATAAGTGGCTAAACTCAGTGTTGTGCAGGCAAGAAAAAAAAGTTTTCACCTGGATTTTTGTTGTTGCGGTTCTTTTATACCTGATTTCGAAGTATTTCTTACTTGGCCCTTTAGATTTGAATGATTCAAAACAATGAAATGCATTTGACCCCCTTGAAATGACCGTTTCGTACAAGCGGAACTGAAATAAACTACCTTGAAATCGTCATTCCTGCAGCAGATAATCCTTGTTTAGCTCAGAGGGTAGGTACTATGAGAGTTTTGTCTGGTTTAGCTCCAATTAGGCTGTCCTATTTGAGATTAAGAGATCAGAGGAGAAACTCCCCCAAACATCCCGAAGGTTTTATGCCAAAGGCTCACTAGGTTGTGCACCAAGTCTCTCAAGACGAAAGGGGAAAGATTCTGGAAAGCCTCTTAGAAGTAGGCGACAGTCAAGTTTTCGTTCTGACTGCAGAAACCCTGATCAACAAAATTGTGTCGTGTCTGTTGGTCTCAATATATACCTGTCGCACAGAGGAAAATTTAAACGGCCAAATACAACTGTTATTCATTATTTAGTGGCCCTACGTCTTGTCCCGATGGCAGCGTTTAGTGGCACACATGAGTGGAGCTGAGCCATTGTTCGTGTTCTGAGTTACACCTGTGCTTTTCCGTGCCATGACAGCTCTCAGTGCTGCGAGACATACGGGCCTTTTGGCAGCACGGCTCCACCTGATGAGTCGACAGCACACCACCTGCCACCGTTAGATAATCAAATTACTTATGAGCCAGTAACCGCTTTGTCTTGTGAAACTGATGACTGTAATCAGCTAGAATCAGCAGACAAGAAGAACAGTTGCACTCGCTGCTATGTGCTAGTTGAAATTAAATAGGCAGCTCACTCTAATACTCTTTATCCATCAAAATTAGCATAAGAGTGCATAGAGTCCTTTCCTATTGGCAGTATATGAATATACCTTTCTGTTTCTTTTCTAGGGTGTTGCGGTCGACGCCACGAACAACAGAAATAATCATGTTACGGTGGGTACTTCTTTTGTACATCTGTTGCAATGGTTGTAATGTGAATGTTAGTATCAGTTAGGCAGTGAGATGACCACCACCACCACCCCAGCAGCTTATGTGGGAGTCAGAGCAGTCAGGGAGTTAAGCAGAGTTAAGGAGGGGAAATTAGGGTTTCCATCACTACTGCACTGACTACTCGTTTGTCCCAGGAATGAATGCCGATTGTAATCTTTCCCATTGAAGACAAAAGCCAGATGTTGGTGGGTGTTAGTGTTTTTTTTGTCCAGTGGGAAAGGGGCTTAACTGTGCATTCCTGTCTCCTACAAAATTACATTCCCATACTACTAAACTGCATTCTCAATTACGTTTTGAGGGAAATATATTTTGTCCCGGATTACAGTCGCACTTTTAAACCATTTTTTTTTTTTTTTTTTTATAATATGTTTATTGGGTTTTCTTATTTTCACAAACACAACAATGTGAATAATAATAAAAAAAGAAATCAACAACAAACAAACAAACACTGGCACAGCTCAGATCAAAAAATATATATAGGAAGTGATAGGAAATAGTCCGTAGTGCAGGGAAGTCACAGGATGTATGAGTTCATGTTCAGGAGACTCCTTGTGAGATAATGGAGGAGAGATCAGGTCCAATATAATTCAGATAGGGCTGCCAAATATTGTGGAACTGATCTACTTTGGCATGTAGAATATTTGTAAGATATTCCAGAGGGACCATCTCAAATATCATTTTATGCCAGCCTTGAACAGACGGTTTCTTATCACTAATCCACTGTAGTAATATATTTTTTTCTAGCAGCAAATGTACGAATGTTATATAACCATTTGTCTGCTGCAGTAGTTATATTTGTACTTGGGATTCCTAAAATCAAAGACATTGGATTCATTTCTAAATCCATTTTAAACAGTTTTAAACTCGGTGTTAATGTTGTAAATTGAAACGAAACAAAAAGTGCAACAAAACTGCTTTGTTAGGTTTAAACATAAAAAAACAAAACATCGTGGTTTGACTTAAAATGACTACAACACTGAACGTTGACTTTTAGCTTCACTAGTGCCTTCAGGGGGAAAGACCTGTGTTTGTGTGACTCATCCACCATACCTCCCACCCACCCATAGTGGACTTACTCTCTTGTTATACTCATTACACCACCGAACTTTCATTAATCGATATTAAGGTTGTCCTAGCACATGGGTCAGCAACCTTTACTATCAAAAGAGACATTTTAGTCAAAAGAAAAAAAGAAAATCTGTCAGTAGCCGCAAAACATTTGAGCATTGTGATGAAGGTAACACAGTTAGTCTAAGTATATAGTATATAAGTTTAATGCAGTGAGGGCCAAAGAGCAAATGTGCAACGGAGTATTAGGGCCACATAGAGGGAAAAAAAATCTGAGATTTCCAGAATAAAGCCATCATTTTACGAGAAAAAAGTTGTAATATTACGAGAATAGAGTCATAATAGTACGAGAATAAAGTCGTAATATTATGAGAATAAAGTCATAACTTAACAGGAAAAAAGAAAATAACTCGTAAAATTACTACTTTATAATATTGACTTTATTCTCAATATACTACAACTTGTTTCTCTTAAACTTATGACTTTATTCTCATAATATTACAACTTTTTTTCTCATGAACTTTTGACTTTTTTGTTATATTATGACTTTATTCTCGAAATCTCATATTTATTTTTTTTCCTCAATGTTTCCCTAATACCCCGTCATACTGTTGTACCATAGACCTACCCTGTACCCTAAAAAAATTCTTACAACTACTCGACTAAATCTTAGTCGACTGAGTCCAAAACGACCGATTAATTAAGTAATCGACTAAGAGGGGGCAGCCCTACTTGATATACTACCTTACCTGTTCTGCACATCACTCGTACATCACTTGCTACGTTCTTCCATGGGCTGTCATTACAAACGTATTCGTGAAACGTCAAAGAGAAAACGTAATCCATGGCAAAATACGTTTCCCTCTAAACATAAATGAGAATGCAGTTTAGTTGTATGGGAATTAATTTCTAGAAGACAGGGCTGAGCTCTGTCAGTAAAGCACAGTGAGCTACAGTTCCATGTCAGCAAATTATGTTAAGTGGCTAAAAAAGACCCAAATTACCCCCAAACAGCTTGCATAGCAAAAAATGTGTCTAAAAGTCAGCGACTCCAGCAGCGGCTCCAAAAGTTCAGTGTTTACCTCATTATCTCCGCATTTATCTACACCACACTAACAGTCACATTAGCGGCTAGCAGATGCCGCCTTTCCAGTGATGTCAACTTTTTTTCCTTCATCATTAGAAGAAAATTCTCTCGGGAAATCAATGAATGCATCAACCATGCTTAAAGATAATAACACAATGCGCCGTATAGGGGATCATATAGAGGTGTGTGTGTGTGTGTGTGGGAGGGATGCTGCAGTTGTTGTCCACCCCTTCAGTCACCGTCTATAGCATCTGGTTACGACCAGTATATCAGACATTATCTATACTGCAGCACCACTTGCCTGCATAGAATAAAAAGCTCAGCACTTGGAGAACGCTGTCTCACACAAACACTCAAATTATATTATGGGCTTCACTACTACTTCACTAGCAGATACTGCAGCTGATGTTTGCTCCCGCCCAGCTGTTTCCTGACATGCTGATGTTTGGTTACTTTCTGCAGCATCCTCTGTGTGTTTTAACTGCATTGCTGGCAAGGAGGAAAATTCACAGGCATGCGCAATAAAGCACACATGCTTGCATGAAAGCACACTGAGATTACAAAGGCGCAAGTGGCAAGACATGCACAAATAAACACTCACACAAGCACAAAGAGTCCCAGGAGTGAAAATTACAAATACCGTCAGACTACATATACTCATCTCTGAAAGGTAATTACTTTACTCACCACAGTCATCTTACCCTTTGAGCCTTAATATAAAACCTCACGCTGTGACAAACTACTGTATTTATTGTTTAAGGCATCCCGGCTCCGTCGCATAGAGAGCCGTAGCCGGAATATATATGGGAGGCTTGAAATTATGCTCGGCCCTGTGCAATCATACTGTGTTGCAAACTGAAAAAAGATTGACTTATTGTCCACATATGGAGATGCTCTATCATCCCCGAAGACACGCAGGCATAGAGTTCTGCTATTCTATCACCATTAAATCAATACGGTGTCGTTGTCATTTCAGAGGAAACTGAATTTATAGTTTTGACTGCAGCTGTTGGGAGAATTATCGTTCAGCTTTGTCCTTAGAGTTAAAACAAAAATAACAATAAAGATGTCTTCAGAAAGTCTCTCCAATGTTTTATTATTGTTATTTAGTCGTATAGGACGCAAGGACAGAAGGATAAAGGTACGCATAAAGGAACAGCACAACGACATAAAAAGAAAAAAGTGCAGATTTAAAATAAATGTATATATATGTGATATGCTTTTAGTGTAAATTAGATTTTTTTTTTAATTTGAGACCACCTTGTTTGTAATCTTTATTAGAGCTGATAATTGATTAAAATATTTAATCACCATTAATTACAAATTAATCACACATTTTTTTTCTGTTCAAAATGAACCTTAAAGGGAGATTTTTCAAGTATTTAATATCAACATGGGAGTGAGCAAATATGCTGATATGCAAATGTATGTATATATTTATTATCCGAAATTAATTAACAACACAAAACAATGACAGATATTGTCCAGAATCCCTCACAGGTACTGCATTTAGCATAAAAAATATGCTCAACTCATAATATCGCAAACTGCAGCCCAACAGGCAACAACAGCTGTCAGTGTGTCAGTGTGCTGACTTGACTATGACTTGCCCCAAAACTGCATGTGATTATCATAAAGTGGGCATGTCTGTAAAGGGGAGACTCGTGGGTACCCATAGAACCCATTTACATTCACATATCTTGAGGTCAGAGGTCAAGGGACCCCTTTGAAAATGGCCAATGACAGTTTTTCCTCACCAAAATTTAGCGCATAGAGTGTTATTTGACCTCCTTCTTGACGAGCTAGTAAGACATGGTTGGTACCAATGGATCCCTTAGGTTTTTTTAGTTTCATATGATACCAGTATCTTCACTCAAGCTCTAAGCCCGCTACATCCTAAAGATCGCAAGTTGTGTTAATGTGTTAAAGAAATTAGTGGCAATAAAACAAATTTGCGTTAATTGGTTATTATGGCGTTAACTTTGACAGCCCTACTCATCATATAGCTTAAAATTTGTACCCTTAAGAGATCAAATTTGTAACACAGTGCATTTATCATAATTAGGTTTCAGTCCGAAAATAACTAAAAAGTAATTTTGTTCTTCAACTAATGCAGTAAGAGAGTTTACAGTATTATCACTGTGAAAATTGGAGGTAATATTTGGGTGTGATATGTCTACTGAAAGGCTCTGAAATAAATATCATTTTGACAAGCACTTGTATTGTTCCAGCTAAATTTCCAATGGTTTTTCCAATAGTTTTGTTATTTTGAATTGTGAGTGTCAAAATATTTTTCTTTACAGTATTTGTATGCTGCAAAATTCTAAAATACTTGATTACCCTTTCACCCTTCTGTACCTATACTCTACTGTTTGTCTCTGCATATAATCCTTTCCAAGATTGTCCGTTAGAGTTTGTGTCATTGTGTCAACATTTATTTGAAAAGGGATGTATGTACCGGCATATGGAGCCCAGGAAGAATGGCTGAAACATATTTACTGGAGCATATATGTCATCTGTACAGTGAAAATCAAGTTTGTTGTTTGTGCTTTGAGTTCTACCGCCTCGGAACAGGTTGATTACATCTTTGGTGCATTGTGAATTAAATCCAATGCACCTGAGGAATTTAAAGACTGCTGTGAAAGCAATGTGTGACAGTGTATGAGTCTATGAGGGCTTGTAAGGTTTGTAGCATCTTTAATTGCACTTGTAGCTGTTAAAACACACAGTTGGATACCGGCTTTATACTGTGTTTTAATGATTCTCCCCAGCAAGCGTTCATTGCTGTTCCAGGTCTGTTTTGAGATTTCTTTTATTGTCCAACGTGGTTACATAAAGAATAAAAGAAAATGATCAGAAAAAAACGCAGCCTTGGATGGTGTTACTGTAAGAAAAAGTGGAGAACTCTTCACTTAATAGACACTATAACTCGCTGTGAAAACACACAGCAGCTATTTCCCATTTGTTTCGACTGTCGAGTCGAGTCAAATAACAAGGCTGGTCTGATCATGTCTGATAAGGCCAGTTTAGAGCAAATAACTAGTCCACCCACTACTTGTGCCTCAATGTGACTTTTCTCTCTGCCAACTTTGCTTCAAATGAAGTGGGCAGTGTAGACCTCATACAGAAAGACAAAAAATAGACTCTTCAGCTATGATCTAGAATAAAAAAAACAACTGCAGTTTGCATGCAAATACTTGTACGCAATGTCTTCAGATGTGTTTATTTAATAGCGTACAAGCCAGATCAAGAAACCTAACAAGTGTGAATCAGACACAACTCAAAGAACACTAAAACTCGTACAAAGCTGGCAGTATACGCCGCACTAAATCACATTTGGTGTGTTTCCAGACTGCTGGAGCAAATATCAATAGTTTCTCAGTTCCTCAAAACAAGAAGTGTTATGGGGAACTAGAAGAAGAATAAATGTATGAAATAATACCAAAAATACAAACAAAAATCACCAGACGGAACATTGATATTGGACTTTTGTTTTACGTTCAATTACTTCTTTATTTTCCCCAAAACATTCAGTGCAAAGCTGTATTCAAAACGTATCCTCATACAACAGTTCGTATATCTTACGAAAGGTTATTCCTCATTTTTCGTGAGTTTTCCCAAGAATGTCTAGCAACATGTGACGAACGTGTCAATTTCCACTCATTACATGCACACAGTCTTTTCAAAATAAAACTTCCGTCTTCACAACCTTGTTAGGTTTAGGCAATAAAACTACTTAGTAAGGTTTAAGAAAAGATCGCGGTTTGGGTTCAAATAACTCCGGAAGTGGTGTAACTTAAGTACGGAAGTTATGTCACAAATATATCAAAATCCATCCATCCCCGACCTCCTCCCTACGCGGCGTTTGTCGCTCTTTATACTTTCTGTTTCACATTTACGTGGATTACACACAAATTGATTTTGGATATATACGAATTACAGTGCATTACTATTTGTAGGGATAGCTACGAACGGTGTATAAGAACAGCCTGTCCTACAACATTCATGCGTTGCAACTACAGCATTGTTAAAGTATAGTTAAGGTCAGGCAACTATAAATAGGGATAGAGGGTGACATTGGCAAAGAAATTATGGTTAGGATATGGTTAACGCATGGGTACGGTTGGAGAAATATCATGGCTATGGCTAAAAATAGTTCACATTGATTTTGGTATGAGATGAGACACAAACTCCAGACTCAATCAGATCCATACATCACCCCTTTCTAGGGATTCTGGGCCGATACACAGCCTGCAAACAGTCCGTGACATTGTTTACATGCAACAGTAGTGTACTTGTTCTGCTGTCTTGTCTGTGTACACTGCAGCTAAAAGGCGGTGCACTCTATTTGGTTGTGAGACCACACCAACATTGATTTCTTCATTTCACCAAATTTGGTGCATGAGACATTTTCAGACCTTTTTTTGAAAAATGCTTTCAGTTCAAGGAGGCAGCGCCAGCAGTCTGGAGTCTGTCCACACAGCAGGACGTCTGCAGAAACCGCTGTGCAGCCATAGTGAAGACTTATGTTAGCCTATTCTGTTGGAACTCAAATCACACATCTTCTACTGTCAGTGAACAATACACACATTTTGGATCCAACAATAAGTACAATATCAATGTATACAGGTTCCAATAAAGGTAGGGTGAGGTCAAATGCTAAATGCGTTATTTGAATTCATGCCACACCTTTTCCCAAATGTCTCCTTTTATTGATCCCACTTGTTTCATTTCATTGAATGAAGAGCTGATGAATGGAAACTCTGCTGCACACAAACAAACACACACACACACGCACACACGCACACACATACCCACTCCTGTTCCGGCTCAGTTGTCCCTGCCTGCAGTGACAGAGGGGATTAGGGGAGACTGTGCAATGCTGTCTTTCATAAACTCACACACAAATGCTCGTCTCTTGCTGGACTGAGATGGGCTCAGAGTACTGACAATGGAGATGATTGGGAAGGAGTGTGTGTCTAACAATGCTGTTTTGTCATTGGTTTATAAGAAATATAAAAAACACATAAGTCATGTGCACATTACAGACTGATTGATAGATATTTGTGTGCGTAAGACGTCCACAGACAGACACCTGCTGCTGCTGCTGCTGCTGCCGACTTACTTGATGGACCCTCTCTAACGAGCTGTTCTTATTGCCATGGCAACCCCCCCTAGACACACATCCATGCACACACACACACACACAGAGTGAAGCCTGCAGACTGATCATTAGAGCCTAGTGATCTTTCTCCTCTGTGTCCTCCTCTACCCCCATCGCCCTTCCTTTGAGATCCAAGCAAATTGCACCCCACCCTCTCTCACGCCCTTCCTCTCTACCTCCCCCGCCCCTCCGTCCTCCCCCCCCTCCCCCGCCCGTGGTTTGCCGTAATGGACCTTCATCTCCTCCCTCACACTTTTCATTTTATCCACATTCATATCTTTCACACCTCCATTCCTCATATCCTTATCTTTCCCTTCATCTGTCCATCGCTTCCTCATTTTCTGCCACTACTTCAATCCATCTATCCACTTCCCCCCGCAGTCCATCCATCCATCCATCCCTTCATGTGCCTGTTGTCCCCCTCTTCCACCCCTCCACCCATCCATCTCCTCCAATAATTACCCGATTGGAGGTTTTAATTAGAGAGAGGAGGAGCCGTCTGGCGCGGCAGAGCCCTAATTGAAACCCCAATTAGCCTCCCCTGGTTGTCTGTATGCTGAGGGAGCCACCACTCTGCCCAAAATCAGATTTCCATCAAGAGGCAAATTTTGTGAAGTGATTACTTTGAATTCTAATAAAATGTAATAGGGCGGTAAATCAAAAATGCAGACAAGAAACAGCCTCGCTTATTGCTAACGTTTTAGAATCGCCCCGAGCAATCTGCCTCAATCTGCTCTGGAAATTAACAGCAGGAAGCATGTGGCAATTGGGCGAGACAAAACGAAACAACAGAAAAAAGTCACTAAGGTAACTTGTTGCCTTGGTGATTACCATAGTGATGGCAGAGTCGCAGGAGGAAGCAGCCGCTTTAGGAGGAAAGGGGAGTGTGGAGCAAATGCAGGGATTAAAAAAGGGTTTGTGTGTGTTTGTGTGTGTTTGTGTATGTACGTGAAAGGACCCCAACCTAACCTAATGCACATGGTTTGGATTTACAATTAGCTAGTTGGCTCAAAGCCTAAGTGGAACAATTACACACATTCATTCATTCATTCATTCTTTCTCTTCCAATCCCACAATTATCACTGGATCCCTTTTTTGTGCATCAACACACACAGTTCATTATAAACCCCTCGCTCCAACTGTGACCGTCGTATAGCAACGTAGAGACAGCAAAAGTGTAAAGAATGGCTTAAACAATGTGTGTTCCTGCTCTCACATGAGCTGCAAACTATATTTTTTTGGGCCGAACTCGTTACCCAAGATAACGTTACGTTCACTAACCGCATCGGTTAGTTCTTGACATAAAAGCTTCTTCACCTGTAACGTGAGACAGTGAAACATGGCCTACTGTTTGAAAATACAAGTGGAAATCTAAAGTCCGTCTTTTTTATCCAAGTATGTAAGCTAAGCAGCTAAACAGGGTTATGTTAGAATAAAATACATTCTTCTTTTTTCTTATCTACACTGCAGTACAAGATCAATACTGTTACTTTATCAGCATGGCTTCTACATGGATCATGAGCTAACTTCATGCAAACTTTATTATTTATCTCACCAGCAGACTGAGGAACAGTTTTTTTCCCCCCATCAGACTTTTAAATAGATAATTCAGACGACACTTTCTCACACAAAAAGTGCAATAAACAAATGCAATACCTCAATCATATATATTACACTGTATATACTGTAGATGTTATTAATATGCCTTGTATAATTATTTCCTTTTATAATTGTAATATAACTTTAATGGAACTTCCCAGCAAAAAGCATTTCACACGATTGTACTTGTATAACTGGCGTGACAATAAACATCTAGAATCTTGAATTACTCCTTTCAACCTCGACAAAGGCAGCACATACCATACCCACTCCTTCCGTGTTTGCCTTTTTATAATAAAAGCCCTAGATATATAAACTGTGTTCCTGTTCACCAGAGAAACCTTTTATTGAAAAGGTGTTGCAGCTGTCGCAAAATTCGTATCGCTGCCGGTATGAATAGTTTGCGAAATATTCGCATTTCCGTGTGGTTTATTCGCCCTCCCGGTGTGTAAAAGCCTTTTAGTCGGACATAAAGAGCAATGCGAAGACCTCACCTTGGGCTCTAGGAACTGGTGCTGAGCACTTTTCACTATTAGTTTTATAAACCAAACAATTAGCTGGTTAATTAAGAAAACAATCAGTAGATTACGGTAATTGATAATGAAAAATCTGTAGTTAACACACACACTCAGTCTCACTCACGACGACAGATCATCAAAGCCTCCACACACGTTACGCCTGATTGACACAAAGACAAGTGCACACTCTTTCCTCCTCTATCCTTCTCTGTGACATCCAGCAACACACATTTGCATGAACGCTCCCCATCCACACACACACATACACATACACACACTTGTTAAGCCTTCCCTCTTCCACCCCCTGTTGCGTCCAGCCCAGACAGACCCCGCTCAGTCCTATCTGCCTCTGGATTCGGCTGCAGACAGCCGCAGAGCACAGCGCAGCACATCCTGATAAGCTCCCATTGATTGGCTTCAGACTGGCTGAAAGGCTGAGCACATTGTCGCCTCTCTCTTGCACACACACACACAAGCACACACACACACACACTAACATACTCGCTGGGGGTGAAAGAAGAGAGGGAGAGAGAGATGAGGGGAGAGGGGTTGATGGAGAAGAAGCAAAATTCACAATGACAAAAGCGAGACAAATCAAGACTAAGGGGGAGGCTGACTTGTTTGGGCAGATACTGCTGCTGGAAAGACGAGGAAACAAAGGGAGAAAAGGGGGAAAGGGCTGCAAAATCTGCAGGTAGAAGTATATTCAAAAGGAGCTGAGGATAAGACCATGAGCATTTTAGAAGAGCTGCAGAGACAGGCTGATGGACAGCCAATCACACAGGCAGACAGCCAAGGAATAGGAGTTGAAAACCCATTAAACGGAGACAGAATCAAAATGAAACAAACACGTCAAGACTCACTAATAATGCAGGTAAACATTCGGCCAATTAGTCTTCAATCCAAATTCAGAATCTGCCGAGCAGGTGAAGCGTTTCAAATTTGCAGTAATTATAGCTCCTCTTTCAGAAAAATCAAAGAACTTGTTGTCCCTGTCACCATTGGAGCATTATAATGTCTGCAATATCACATCTGAGCATCAATTAACATCTTCCTATTCGGCTGCTCAGTATATTTATTGGAAAACATGAACCAAAATGAATGAATCTCTTTGGGATTTCACCAAAAGTGGCATTTTTAAAAGTAGCCATTATGGTCTTTCAGCGAGAGAGGAAGGGAAAATCAAATGAGACAAAGCCAGATTCCAATCCTCAACCTTGTGAAAAACGCTTTCCGTGCTGTCACCCGCTGTGCCACAAGGACGCCTCCGAATGGAAAGATGGGTTTTGTAACAGAGGGAGTGGACCCCTTCTGTTCCCGAGGTGTGACTGCATGATTGTTCCACTCGGCTGCAAGCTGCGGCAGACAGAGTCCTCCTGGGGAGACGGCAGCTGATGGAGGGACTGACTGCATTGCTGCGGCCGACGGGATGGATGACGGAGAAGGGGGTAGAATTCAGGATTTGGAAGGGAATTTGTGTAGTTCTAATGGCTTCAACGTATTGCTGCAGTTAATATGCATGTTTTTGTAATTAAAGTCAACTCAAATCCCAAATAGACAGCGTGTTTACATCCACACTACTGTTGTATGTACTGGTTTAGCTGCTATAATCAATATTCTTACATTAACAGTGGATCAAAATACTACACGGTAAACACTGTTGAGCATTTAGCAGCCTGATATTTCCCTCTGGAGTTGGTGTAGATCAAAACCGATCTAAAAAGGAGAGTGAATATTGGACTCCTATAGGTGGACACAAACACTAACGACTGCCGTTGTTGCAGTGTATTGTCATTGTGTAAATACTGTAAGCCACTGTATGCTAAAACGTTTGCTATATAAACTACATTTCAACACCCAGTTTCAGACTCTCTCATTCATTTCAACATCTAGACATGACTTTAGCTACAGTACTACCATCAACATTGAAGACACAAAGTCCAAAAAAATAAAGTTGAAGACACACTAGCACATGACAGATGCTGATCGGAAACCTGGATAAGGAGTTTATATGCCACAATATCTCGGTATCTCTTGGAGTACCACAAACTATATAAGAAGTCGATGTAGTTACCGTCACGTCACTCATTGGTTTGTGGACGGTTTTGAATCTACGAGTTTGGCGTTTTGGCCGTCACCATCTTGGTTTTTTGCAACCAGAAGTACAAACCGAACACTGAATAAGACATTTTTAGGTGACCAAAACGTTCATGTTCAACTTTCATGAACTGAAAACACACTTTGAAAGGGTTAAAGTTCTAAGACGAAAACACGGACAACTCCCAGACCGGACAACGCCATACTAGCGACCTGTTAACCACAAGGTAGTCACGCCCTAAAGCATCCCCTGCGTTATGGTCTGTTTGACTCTAAATGGGACCATAATTTACTAAATGAACATCATGCTGTATTGAAGAAGACTTGAAACTAGTGATTGAGACCATAAACTCATGTTTATAATGTTTACTGAGGTAATAAATCAAGTGAGAAGTAGGCTCATTTTCTCATAGACTTCTATACAATCAGACTTCTTTTTGCAACCAGAGGAGTCGCCCCCTGCTGGCTATTAGAAAGGCACTTCAGCATCGGCTTCACTTCTCAGACCCGGAGGTTGCCGCCTGGGTGTACTAGCATATTGAGGTTTTTCTCGAAACTGGGATGAGAAACCTGGATATGATGTTTTACCTACACAAACCTGGCATTCTCCAAAAGTATGACCATAACCTGCTACTGTGCTCTTTTTCTATCCTGATTGTAACATTCACTTCAGATACAGTATGAAAAACTCGTGTGCATTTTACAGTCAATAATTCAGGTTACTGTAGCGTCCAGGGAACCACTGTTCAAAGCCTGTATGTGTGTGTGTGTGTGTGATGAAAAGAATCATAGCGAGAGGAAATGTAGCTGTGCCCTCTAGACACAGAGAAAACAGCATGGTACCTTGGCATCACCTCTCTCTGCCTTGCTTTCTCTCTCCTCCCCATAAGACTTCCTCTCTATTCTTCTTCCACCCTACCCTTTTTTTTTTCTCTCACCCTCTCCCCAGTCAACACACAGGTTCTTGTTGTTTTTCCTGGCACACAGTGTCTCTTAAAGAAAGGCTAACCTGCCAAAAGGTATGAAGGAAGAAATCCCAAAACACTGTCGATACAACTGACGGACTGGATGCAGTACTCTGCTGCTGTTTCTGTTTTTTGTTCACTGTCACTTTGTGCATGGTTGGAGGGTTACATTGGATTGTCCTTGACTGTCCCTGTTTTGGTTCCAGCACAGCCCACAGGGTTTTAACTGTTTTGTATTAATTGTGAAGCTGGTTTTGTATTTGATTCTTTCCTCATATTATTATCATACATGTCTGTTGTCACTCAAATACTCTTTCTACATACATTTTGTCAGGTTATGCCAGAAGATTACCTCGAGGCTTTTCAGATTGCAGGTATTGGAGGAAAAAAAAACTGCCTATTGCTCGCAAGACACATCCCAGAATGCCTTGCGGCACCCCTGCAGCACTATGCTGTACTGTATTGTAATGTGTTATATATGCAGTGTCATGCATCACAGGACATGAAGCAATGCTCAACCTCAATTTGGATAAGTGCTTTTTAATCCACTAAAACATATAAATGCATCATAAAACTCGATATTTTTGAGCCGTTCCTTTGACCGGGCCACGTTTCTGCATCCTTTTCTCCGCAAGTAATTTCTATAAGAAGGTGATTGTGATGCTCCGTTCCTTTGTTAAGTTGATTCTGAGCCTCTTCTTCTTTTGTTAAGGGTGTTTTCTTGCATTTGTCACAGTCTGAGGGTGATTCATCGATGTGCTCTGTCTTGCATTGTCACAATTTCCAGACATGGTAATCTTTATAGACGTTTGCTGGTATCATTACTGACGGGATGGCGCACTGATAATGCTAATGGCAGTGATTTTTATTGGTCTGGCTGAATGGCTGTCAATATTACAAGAAGTGCCCAGAGACTGGATTGCTATATTTATTCCCAGCAGGGTACAATGGCCTCAGTTAAAATCAATGGAGCAATCAGGCGATGGCGTCTAATCAAATATGTCCCAGATTTTATGTCAAACTTTTTGGATTACAAATAAAGACATTCTATAGTTATTCTTTGCCTAATCACAGAAAATATATCTTTCACTTCTTTTGAAATTGCTATGTTGTGTTTGGACTTTTCAACAATTTTCCCTTTTTCATGATGTATATTTTCATGAATACTAGGCCATGACCTGTGCAGGCTGTTCTCATACACCATTCATAGCTATACCCATGAAAAGCAATGGACTGCAATTTGTATATATTGCACAAATTCAATTTGTGTGTAATCCACGTAAAGTGAACCAGGAAGTATAAAGAGTGACAAACGGCATGTAGGGAGGAAGTCGCGGTAAATGGATGGGTCAAAAAACACTGGACTTTTGCTCAGGAGACAAGTGTTCATGTCCCGTGTGAAACCAGAAGTCAGCGTTGATTTATTTGTCACGTAACTTTCATACTTAAGTTATGCCACTTACGGAGTTATTTTAAACCAAACCATGATCTTTCCCTAAACCTAACTACGTAGGTTTGTTGCCTAAACCTAATCAAGTCAATCTTTCCCTAAAGCTTACTAAGTAGTTTTGTTGTCTAAACCTAACTAAGTCAATCTTTTCCTAAACCTAACTAAGTAGTTTTGTTGCCTAAACCTAACTAAGTCAATCTTTTCCCAAACCTAACTAAGTAGTTTTGTTGCCTAAACCTAACTAAGTTAATCTTTTCCTAGACCTAACTAAGTAGTTTATTCCTAAACCTAACCAAGTTGTTTCCAGTAAGTTTATTTTGAAAAGACGGAAGCTGGATATTCGTTGGAAAACGCACAAAAAATTAGGACTTTTCGTACAATATCATACAAACCATTGTATGAGAATACATTGAACTGTGATGAAGTGTTACACACACTTTATGTTAAGGGGTTACAAGTCAAATAGGTCAGGAACCACAGCTTCAAACAAACAGATATTGTATTATTTAGTGCAGTACTCTAGAGAACTACACTGATCTATGCTGCATTGCTGTGGAGATACACTGTAAGTCCCACTAATGTGCCTGTGTTTCCAAACAGTCAGTGGACCGTGAAGATGGCAAGTAAGCTCTTAAATTGTCCAGTACATGTGCGTAAAGTGGGACGATGGCTACATCTTTCAGACAGCAGGATGTTTATGCCTCAAATAGTCTGCCGTATCTTCTCCCTCCTCGCTCTTTCTTCCTCATCGCTCCCAGGCTTGTGTCTCACACAACTGTCTTCGCATGCATACAAGGACACACACACACTCCCTGAGCACAAATGTCAGCCAATATTTCACATTCTCTTTCCCAAAATGTCAGTGCCTTGGACAAAGCGTGTCTGCCTTCCTTCCTTGCTGGCTGTCTGCCCGCCTGCGTCCCACCTAAATCTGTTGTCACCGCCTGACATTTCACATGCTCCGGGGGTCACAGGACAAACTCACCGGCTGAATATTCCTAAAGTGTGTCACGCAAGGTTAGGTTGGGCGAACTACAGCATGAAAGTAAAATACACTGAATGCATCAAATATACAGACAGTACTTACTGGTTTCATGATGTGCACTTGTGTGGTGATCCTTAACTGATATCCCTTCACTAAATCCATAGCAGCCACGAATGTGGAAACAGATATTGGCAAGCAGAGGTGTACGATTTTTTTAAATGAAATGTGGATTGTGTAAAGTTGCTGCCTGCTGATCTGGGCCAGAATCTACCTGAGAGGACAGAAAATTACACTTAGCCCCAGGCTATGCAGGTGTTAGCGCCATGCATTGTTACAGCTCAGCTTCTCTGGGGATTATGTTCATATTGGAGGAATCTGCAGGAAACTATTTAAGTCCAGTGCCAACATTTAGTGCATACCCAGGATGTACTGGGTTATGCACACAGTTGTCTTCTAGTTGTCAAAATCTCTGCAGGGTACCTTTATAAGTTGACCCTTTCAGTATTTAATCATGACAATTATGTATTCTTAACCTTAACCATGTGATTTCCCTAACCATCCATGGATATTATAGGAATAATTGAACGATTAACTAACTCCACTGTAAACCCATCCGCGTCAGTATTGGACGTCAGAGCAACTGACGTAGGATAAAGAGCGAGAAAGTCCCAGACGCAGGAGGTTTGGGTGGATGGTTGGGTCAAACTGTCCATGTCCAGTGTGAAATCAAGTCAAAGTTGACTTATTTTACCTTTGTTTTAATATGTAACTTACTGTATGTACTTAATGCCACGAACGCAAGTTACGTAACAAGCGTACTTATTTTAATCCAAACCACAACCTTTTCCTAAACTTAACCAAGTACTTTTGTTGCTTAAACCTAACCAAGTAAACCTAAAAACTACGTAAGCCTATATTGGAAGTTTATTTTGAAAAGACACTGTATGCATGTAACGAGCGGAAACTGTACGTTTCCTGTGGACACGGACGTTCCCAAGCATAAAGGCTGCTTCTGAGGAAATTCTGCAACCAACACCATCGCTTATTTCAATGTACATTTATGTATTATTATTATTGTGTGAAATATTACTGAGTACCATGCACAGTTGTGATGTTTTAATGAACTTACATGCCAGTGGAAGAACAATTCACTCAGCACTTTTAATACTGCCACTTTGTTACTTTAAGATATAATTTAAGATGCATAATTGTTGTGTATTGTGTATATTGTTTTGTATGGTGTGTGTTGTCTTATATGGCAGTGTCACAGACAAATTTCAATTTATGCAAATATAATGGACAATAAAGTAATTTGAATCGGATTTGAAAAGACGTCCGAAACTGATGCTCGAGACGTACCTAGAGCGTCATGGTTTGAAGCGTAGGGCCATTGAACAAGTGGCGGTATTGGACGAGTTGGGAGTGAGAATGTTATTTGGGTGATTTACAGTATGTAGCATAACTTCCTTAAACACTTTATTCTTTATCAAATATTTTTAACCACATCACCTAAACTATATTAGTAAAAAGAGATACGTAATCTCGATCTGATATTTTGTCAGTGGGTTAGCATGTGTCATTATTTGCTAACAAAGAATTACATCTCTCACAGTGTCAACGTATCCTCATTTGTATATATCCTGCAGAAAGTTATTCCTAATTTTTGTGCCTTTTCCTACGAATGTCCAGCAACAGGTGTCAATTTCCACTCATTACATGCATAGTCTTTTCAAATAAACTTCTGTCTTCACAGGAAACTACTTAAGAAAACTATAGGTTAGGAAAAGATTGTGGTTTGGGTTACAATAACTACAGAAGTGACTTAAAGTAACTTAATTACCCAAGTAGTTAGGTCACAAATAAGTCAACGTTGACTTCTGGTTTCACATGTGATATGAACAGCGGTCTCCTGGGCAAAAGTCTGGTGTTTTTTGACGCACCCATCCACCCCGACCTCCTCCCAACACAGCGTTTGTCGCTCTTTATACTTCCTGGTTTACAATTACATGGATTACATACAAATTGATTTTGTGGGATGTATACGAATTACAGTGCATTACTTTTCATAGGTATAGCTACGAACGGTTTATGATAACAACCTGACAGTTTAAACAGAATAATTCAAGACGCACCAACAAATTAAGTTCTACGCCCAATTTGCCTCGTCTGGGTTGGACTGAAGGAATGAAACCGCATATCTGATTCAATTAACAGTGTTGCACTTCCACTCTGATCAGGTAGATCTGTTTCCACTGCTCTGCCAATCAACATTAAGCCCTTAATTGGATCAGAGGTGCCGGAATGCATTAGGATAAACGATAGCTTCTACTTTTTGAAGTCTATCTTAAAACAGTACTGACATGCCCATATGTACACTGTAAGAGTTACTGGTTGCTGCAAAACCTAAATGGATCTGAGACATCAATAGTGTTATCAGTAACACGTCAACAAGTCAGAATATCTGCTGTGAAATGTCTATTGGCTTGATCTTACTTATAGATAAAATCAGACTTTAGCTTTTTAATGAAGGAAAATGACAATACTTCCCATTAGCCCGTATTTTTTGAAAGTCATGAGCGATTGTCTCATCAATCATTGATTTTTCTCTCAGATCGTGATGATGAATGGTTATTTTTGTTCAGAGGGCAGTCATACGATTTAGGTCTAGATGAGTCAAAACTGTTGTGACAGAAAGAGGAGAAATCTTTCTACCCTTCCACATTTTCTTTTCTGTTCCAGCCTCTCGATACCTCACGCCCACATCCTTTCAGTGCAGTGTGTGTGCTGCAGTTTCTCGTCCTGATTTGGACACTGATTTCTACACGAATACGTTTGTTTGATTTAAATTTAGCTGGGAGTTGCATGACCCTGCTGCAGTGCCTGCAGACGCTGTTTGGCCTCGACTGGGATTTTACTGGCTTCTTGTTTTCACTGTCTGTCTCTCTACTAGCATAATTCAGATTTAATTTCTCTCTTTGTTTCCTTTTTCTACCTGCTGGTTTGTTTTTAAGATATACTTGCTCTTACAGGCAGCAGGAAAGATGAATTTGAATTTGAATTTGAGATGATTGGAAGCAAATGTGAGCATGATTCAAGATTTTTGGTTTAGGTAATGTTTGTTGTTAAAGTGTTTTGTGCTGTCTTCCACCATAATGGTACTTAAACAACCAAAAGGAAACCCGTGGGCCTTAGCATCAGGGATAGCAAATGTGAACCATCATAGCTTAGCATTCAATTATTCATTCAAGAGACAAACACAACACTGTTTTTCAGTCATGAAGCCAAAATGAATCATTGTAGCAGGAAATATGAACAACGCACATTCAAAAACACCATGGAGGTCCAATTAAAAGTCTGATTGTAATCGTGATGCAAATTACAAAATCATGAATTTGTTTATGCATTGGCACAGTCCATGCTGAAATAATTTGGATAATCAGAAACATTAAAAGCCACTCAAAGAAAGAAAGCAACCCCTCTGTTCGGTGCCAAACACAATGGCTGTTTCAGCCAGTGGCTGCTTCAGAAGAACGTGCCATCTTTGCAGGGTTGGCACCAGAACAAATTAAACCGGGGGGTTAAGAGGAGGGCCAATGTGTGAGTACAATACAAATGAAATCCACAGTATTCTTAGTTTACAGCAGGTACAATACATATATGAGTGCTTAAAACACAGCTACTTTATGCAAACGACAAGAATAAGCAGGATGTACAAACTGCTTCATAAAATCCATTGCAATTGCAAACGAAAGCATGGAATAGACACCGTAGCAACTGTCAAATTCAATGTTAACGGGTTCAAATGACAGAAATAGCCAACTAGGTTTTTTCCCCACTGTAAGTATAATTAACCGTTAACCGACAATAAGTCCGACCGATTAATACTATCAGTTAAACAGTTAAAAAATATATTACTGTCCAGGTCATTATCAAGCTAATGACCCAGAGGTAGAGGTGAACACCTATATGAGAGATAATCCCCCCTCATTGGATTTGAATCCTCTTGACTGGTGGAAAGGTAATCAGACACGCTTCCCGAAGCTGGCCACTCTACCTACAGTAGGCGCTATCTCTGCGTTCCATCTGAACGGGTATATTCTTTGCTACGGGTCTCACAGTCAACAGACGAACTCCACAGCATGTTGACATGTTGCTATTTCGAAATAAAAACCAATGGTCAAGCTGTCCGCTATTATGAAAAAAAAAACATTTGTTGTATTGGTATTTTTTTAATGGTTCATAGACATTCGTTCATTCTAAACACACCAAGCACGGATTTTCATCTGAAAAATTTGCACGGAAATTTATAAAAAATGATTTTGTGTTTGTTCTTAGGAATGCTTGCACACCCCTGCGGGGTAAAAATATTCTGACAGACCTCGATTTCAGCAGCTTTCTGGCTGCGGAAATTCCTGTCTAACCAATGAAATCCTTTGTTCCAACTGATTGGCGTCATCCTGTATAATTATTAGCCATGTGCTTCTGTTTGTTGCACGAAAAGTGTTTTGCGGCCTCGGAACAATGGCCGTTTGTTTACAGGGTAACAAACTGTCGGATAAATGGGCTATTTTCAGTCCAATGGGACATTTTTCAGAATATTGGTGTTTTAGAATAACAATGGGGCTGTCCCCTTCTCAGCACCCAATAATGTATGACAAACACTACTACCTTGACAAATAAATAAAAGATTATATATGGCTTGAGATCGCCCAGCAGCTGAGATACGATGAAGATGGTAATGTAGCCGATATGCACTAATTTGGGGTCCAATTAGTTTATGTATTGCGGAGTTAACACTAGCACCTTCTCTGTCTGTGTTTTTAATGTGTAAAGTGGACATGGGCATTATTGAGAAGGAAACAAAGGTCGGCTATCATTCAGAAATTGTTTTTATTTTATTTTATTTATTTTATTTTTATTTTATTTATTTTGTTTACTTTTATTATGCACCATAATGATTAACAAGGAGTTCACAATCACATTGGTACGTGTAAAAAGTTTAGTTGACACTAGAAAGGCGTCCTTGGCTTCTCTTCTCATAATGTTAATTGGCATCGGCACTTTATGAGAGCAGTCTTAGACTCTTAGTATTTGACATCCCTAGCCATCTAGTACCTGAAATACACAGTATATGGAGGAGCTTCTTGTTTAAATTGAGTTACTGTTAATCCTCAATCTCTGTTTAATTCTCAGGTTTCCTTCCAACTCTACCTTTAACTCACCGTTTGAGCAGATTAGTCTAATCCAAACACACACACACACACACACACACACACACACACACACACACACACCTCCAACACCCACACACACCACACACACACACACGTTCACTCGCACCCACACATTAGTCTAATCTCCTGTTCATACCTGCCAATGACTCACCCAAAATGGATCAGGGAGTGAGGGACTTTCTTATTTCCTCAGTGGCGGGGCAATAAAAACCACTTCATGGCAACACACACACACACACACACACACGACATACACACAGCTCGCAAGTCAAGCGGTTATCCATATTTAATGACGCACAGACAGCTTGACCTAGTATTGCTGGGCTCTGTGGTTTGTGTGTGTGTGTGTGTGTGTGTGTGTGTGTGTGTGGTGTTTTGTGCCAGTCTGAGAAAAGTGTGTTTTGTTTGTGTGTGCATCCTAAATAACGTGCGGTGTGCCAAAGCCATATTGAAATGAGTCATTTCCTGTCCGCTCACGCACACTGGGATGATATCTAACACGCACCAGTGGACAAAAACATAATAAATCCACCTGAACATATTTCCATGTTTCCCATCACCAACACCTTAATGTATCACAATCTAGTTAGTTAGCCAGGTAGCTTGCTACCTAGCTGTCATGTCCAGATAGAGGTCATACTTTCACTCCGTGTCTCACTTTCATAATATTAGTCATTCATCTAGGCGCTCTCTCTCTCTCTCTCTGACATATAACACACTTTTCTTTCTGTGCCCTCTGTGCGACCTCCGTGTCTGTCTTCCCTCCGGGCCAGCGTTCGTCTGCCTCGCTCTTCTTCTGTAGCTACATCCATGCCAGCTGTTCTAGTGGCAGAAGAGGGCTGCCATCATTACAGAGTCGCTTCAAAATTTGAATATACTATGATGACTGATCATATGTATGCATTTCTAGTCAGTAGTGTAGTCCAGGATTACACACAATATTGTCTTCTTATCATTGTCTTATCATAAACTACGGGTCAACTGTTGCATCATACACTGCAGTATGTTAACCTACATTAGGAATCTGGCTTGCATCAGTGCTTTAGGAGCAACTGTATATATTATACATGTTAGTCATACATTACTACTCTCCAATGTGTATATTTTAGGTGTAATCTAAAGCCACGTTTCCACCAAGCAGGCCAGATCAGTTCACTTCATTACACATTAGAAGGGTTATTTTCGTTTTTCCATTAACAAAGGTTGTGGATGGTACCAATAGAATTACTCCATTCTTGGTACCACCTCGGTCGAGGTTCCAAGTGAACTGAGCCGATACTAGAAGGTGGCGTCATGGGACATCCTGCACAAACCCGCCGTTTTTAAACAGCCAAGCTGCCGTCAATAGCGACCTCAACTTTTAATTCACTCGACCCAGATTTTAAAAAATGGCAGCTCGTAAAACGACGCTATACACTACACCATACCAAAGATACTCTATAACAAAGATGACACATTACAAGCTCTGCCAAAAGTTTGAAATGGTATACACTTCCTGTTTTCTAAGTGGGCGTGGGCGTGGTCATGGCGTGTTCACCTCTCCTTCTACCTCGTTTTGAAGCGTTGGGAACGTTGTGTGTATGGATGAAAGCAGATTGAGTTATATTTCGATATGAATGTATTTATATTTTATTTTGCTAACATTATATATTTACACAGCTAACAGACATATTTAGCATTACGAATATTAGTTAGCTAAACTCCGGACCTGGCGCTAGTCTCCTAAAGGGGCGAGGCAGTGGCGAAACCCACGTGACACAGAGACAGGAAACTGACTCTCGGTGCACTGTCTGCTTCCTGAACTGTCTCTGGCCGTACAGTTTACGAAGGGCAGACGTTCCTCTGTTTGGTTTCCATTGAAATGATTCAGCGAGTGTCTCGTTGAAGATGATGACACGGAAGTTTTACGTGCTGCCGCTGCGGCGATCATCTGAGAATCCCACCTACACTGAGGGGGTACTGAACAATCTGCTGTAGAAACACAGCATAGAGAAAAGGACCTACAAGTCCATTTCAATTCAATTCAGTTTATATTTATATAACGTCAAATCATAACAGACGTTATCTCGAGGTGCTTTATATATAGAGCAGGTCTTAGACCGTACACCAAGTTGAGTCGAGCAGAGCCGTATCAAGCAGTGGAAACACGGCTTTAATGCCAGTCAGATCAAACTTATGATGCCAGTGTTGAAGGGAAACACTCCACCACAGCCTGTGCAGCCTTAAGGCTTCAGTATGCTGAAAACAAACTTCTTGTCAGATTGTAGAACACAACTAAAAAAACCTTTTTTGACGGTGGACTTTGGGGGGGGGGCTTTCTGAAAAAGATAATCTGACAACTATGTACAACGATTGGTAAAATACGGAGAGGTGTGAAAGCAAAGTAGGGTTTGAACTTCTCTTTTAAGCCCTCTGTTTTCATTCTACACACAACTACATCCTTCATTTCTCATGTGTACGACTACATGTGTAACACCACGAATGCCTTTCGAGGGGAGACTGAATGAACAGAATACGATTGGAATATATATTCACATATCCTAGCACACAAACACACACACACACTTACACACACACACACACACACGCACAGCCTTGTAAAATCCATCTAGATCTCAGATCCAGGACAAAAATGTTGCATTTAAATTGTGTGTCAGAGTACAAGGTTATTTGGTTGTTCAGCATACTACAATATGCACATAAAAAGACTTATTTACACGAGGATTGTGTGTGTGTGTGTGTGTGTGTGCATGTGTGTGTGTGTGCATGTGTGTGTGTGTGTGTGTCCCTATAAGCCACAGGAAAAGTGACTCACTGTTGTCATGGGGAAAGCAGAGCAGTGAGACTGGAGGGATTTACTGAACCATGTAAAACACACAGTCAGACACATGTAGGCAGTTACACATAACTTAAATTGAGTATATTGGTCTGATAATTAAACTACAATACATATAATAAAGTACTGCTGTAGCAAGGTAAATGTGCTAAATGTAAATGTACATGAATAAGAAAATTGGGGCAAAAAAGAGAAGGTGAGTTTATGCGAAGGAATATTCACAGACCTGTGAATAACACACACACACACACACACACACACACACCGAGCATCTGTGCCAGGTTGTTTGTGAGTAGATCAGAGACGCAGATGCACTCACCACAAACCAAACAAACCAAAATAACACACACATGCACGCACACATACAAGAGCATTCAGAGGAACATTTTTCTCTTCTGCCTGTCTCACATGCATGAACACATAACACATACAGCATGGTACAGTGTGATTTAAAAAAAAAAAAAATCCCTTAACATGGCACTATATAAAAAACCCACATGCAGTATGGAGGAACCAGATACCTCATTAGCCAGAGCTGCCAGTCACAGACACTGCAGAAAATCCCCAGTAATTCCAGTTTAGCGGTGCCTTTCTGTGTCTTACATGAGCTAAAAGGTCTGTAATGGTCTTTGAGGTGTGTGGTGAGAACATTCAATCAATATCTAGTGAAAACAAACCAAAAGTCGTGGTAGTTGAAACCTGCATTAAAGGTCTTATTGATAACATTTTTATGTAGATGAATATATATTTTTTTTTAATTAATACATCCACAGAGCTTTTAGAAAGGTGCCAAATAAAAGTTTGGCTTTTTCTGAAAAAATAAATAAATATGTATATAAATAAAAAATATATATACATATTATATTATATCATATATATATTATATATTATATTATTTATATTATATATATTATATTATATATTATATTATATATATATATATATATTATTC